>KK351352.1:0-92469 GCA_000671755.1 Glossina brevipalpis | reverse complement strand
ATTTTAAGCCGAAATTTCCTTTTTTGTTTTTGTTTAAATGATTCCTTAAATATTCGAGAATCATATATAAAAACTTTTGCGTTCGGACGATTTCTTTATATGGCTCAAAATTATGATTTTGTAAATGAAGTCACTAATTAAGGGGCAACACTAGCCGATCGACGGGTAAAGGTAAGGTTAAGCGCGTTTCGAGTGAAAGCGAGTGTTTCTAATAAGAACTTAACAGTTTAGGATGAAGTTTGTGGAATTGATTACAACTCCGTCTAAAGAAATATCCATTTTTTACGTTTTTTGTTTGTCATTTGGTTTCACGCAAAGTTTAAAACATGCGACTCTATCTCTCACGGATACCGCATAAGAGACAGCTTGTAGCAAAAAGGCTTCGAGGAAAGAGAATCAAGAGAAATATTTGTCTAAGTGTGGAAGCACTTCTTTATGGTCCCGGGACTAACCGGGAATTATAAAAAATGTATCGTAACAGAAGCATATGTCTATAGTAAATAATAAAAATTTTAACGGGTTTTTCTCGAAATACGATTTTTAAAAACATCAACATGCACCGTAATTTAAGCAATTTTAGTTCCAATTTTTTAAAACAATATTACCTAGAAAATACATAGAACTTTATGGACAAGTTGATTTAAAAATTTTAAATTTATTGATTGAAAATTGAATTTTTTCGTCCTGTTTACTTTAAAAAATCATATATATTTCTCTAGATACAGGAATGTAAATTAAATGTAATTAACAGTATTTTTCTCAAAATTATGCTTTTTGAACTGATTTCGATCTGTAAGGTATGAATACTGAAAAATAGGAAAGAGACCTAGTTTGAATCTGCTTTTCTTTACTTTGCTTTTAACAATAATCCTGGTCAAAATTCGAAATTGTTTCTGTTAAATTTAACGATTCATGCTTTCAGATTGAAACTTATAATTATAGTTATTACTTCCATTATAATATATGATATAATATATAATGTGTAGTATATAATACATAATATAGTAAATAATATTGCTAAATAAATAATAAAGAAAAAAATATAATAACTTACGACCATCGATAGAATTAAGACCATACTTATAGTAAGTAAGATCCTCACGATTCTATAACTAAGGCTCTACAGCCTGGAAATCTTGAAACTAAAAAGAAGTATGATTCTCTTTAGAGAACACCTTCTGCAGTCACCAACTGAGAGAAAAATTGCAGGAAATATTTTTAATTATAAGCGTATCAAATTCGTAACATTGTTTTCATGCCCTGATAACTTATTTGTTTATCATAGAGAATTTGTGTGTCTAACTTATAAATCGCTGAAACCCAGCAAAGCAAACTTCCAATTTCGTATTTGGCAATTTGCAGTAATTTAGCACAATAACAGTTTCATACTAGAAGTAGGGTCCGCATTAAACAACATTACATTAAACAAAAGAAAGATTAAAATAGATGCCAATATATTCATTAGAGTGTGATGAAGTATTTATTGCACTATCATTGCCACACGAATTGATATAAAGTCTTGAACGTCTCATGCATGCTTATGTCTGCCAGAATATATCAGAAAATATTTCATTTATTTTGACAATCGAATATTAGTTTAAATTTAACAGAAAATAAACTTAAAAAGCTTTTTCAATGTATCGAAGCGTAAACGAATCGTCTACGAAGTGTGTGTATTATGTGTAAGTAATTTTTATAATTTTTTTAGTCTAAAAAATTGTGAGACTAAGAGTTGCAAAAAAGTGGTGTATACTTCATCATAAAACCAACGATATTTGATCTCATGAAGGCTCAATATTTTATAGCTATCTTAATACAACAAAGATAATAACGTAACGATACGTAATGAATAAAAAAAAAATTATACAGGGATGGGAAGAAAATATGGTTTTGTATGAAAATCAGAATTACACTAAAATGTACGCAGATAGACTTTTACGCATAAACATCATATATATCTGTATGCAAATGAATAACATCTAAACAGGCGGACGTAACATATTTTATTTTACACTCTTATGGGCTAACGTTTAAGATTTCAAGTATGCACACATATACACCCATAAAATAGCAATAACATTCAGACTTTCTTTATACGTTTACTTAATACCCTCATCATCATTATTATGTAAATTTTTATATTTTTCTTTTCCGCTGCTATTCCTTGAAGAAAGTAAAATTTTTTTATTTTTTTTTTATTTTTTGAATATTTCCCACTTTCGATTTATATGCGTAGGGGAAAGCTTAAGCTAAGGGATTTTTTACAGATAGACTGTGACAGAATCTTACATGTATATGTAGAGCATACGACTATGAATAGCATATAAACACTGATGTATACTAAAGATGTATATGAGACACGCGTGTACGTATAGTCAGCATAGTGTGCAAGAGTACACATTTACTAGAACAGATATTTTGTTTGACGTTGACTTTTTCCTTTTTTCTGTTCCACAAGATTAGTATGCACAGAGTTGCATCTTGTTGCATTTCATTTATTCTACATGACTGCTACTACTATCCGCGTCTGTTTCTCTGTGAGAGTATAAAACACATGTACCAAGTTTTATATCTTTGGTTAATTTACCTGGATCTGTTCTTTTTTGCAAGTTTTTATTTAACTTGCTTTCCTGTGAGCATGGAAGCACTTTTTTTAAAATCGAAATTTCGGACTCTTTCGAAACCTTGTTTGTGCTGAAATTTTAGCTGCACACAATCTTCAAAAAGAAAAAAAATGTTGAAAAAATTCAAAATGGCAGCGCTCAGATGAAATGGGAAGCTGTCAGTCGAGATTTTAGGCACTTCCGAATACCTGACCACAGCGAAATTTTGCACGCACCCTCAGCAAAGGCGACAACGAATTGGGCAAAAAAAAAATTTCTGGAAAAATTCAACATGATGGCCGCTACAAGGAATGTTTTTCATATCACAATCTTTTAAATTAAGGCGGTATATGGGGAGCGGCCGTGGAAGCAATGCCATTCAAACCATTTTCGACGATATTCATTCTTGGCTCAAAACTAGTTTAGCCGAAACATCTCAACAATTGTGACTTATGAACAAAGGCATTAAACGGACAGACAGACAGACAAGCTTGAATCGATTCAGAAAATGATTGCCATTTTTTGGTTATTTGTCAAATTGCTGGTATCTGAGCCATATTTCTGGATTTCGTAGGATCCCGATACCATCTGATACGTTGGCCATAGGTCCGGTATTTTGTAGGATCCCTATCCTATCTGGTACGTGGGCCACAGATCTCCCACTCCTGGATTTCGTAGGATCCCGGTCCTATTTAGCATATGGGCCATATGTATCCCGGTCCCGAATTTCGTAGGATCTTGGTACTATCTAGTAAGTGGCCCCTAGGTCTTCCTCGGATTTCGTAGGTACCCGGTTCCGTCTAATACGTGGACCATACGGATTCTCATAAATGTAATCGGAACTAGATTTATTTTTCACTTTTTAGTTCACTGAAATAAAAACTTATTTTTAAATAACTTCTTTTTATCTAATTTATTTTAATTTTTTGTTTTTGCTCTCTCCTTCATCTCTCATTAGGTCAGATTTATTTCATGGATATATCTCTGCATACAAGTTATTGCGAACTTACGTAGTACGTACAAATGTTTACATAAAATACGTTTTGTTTGGTCTATTTCATCTCCTTCTATTATATTAAGCTCTCTCTTAGAAAAAAAAAAAAAAATACTAGAAAATATTAAAATTTGTTTAAATTAAAGATTTAGAAGAGTTTAAAATATATACGTCTCTCTGTATAAAGTAAGACATTAAGGCGATATTGCGATATTACGATTTCTTTTAGTAACTTTTGAAAACGTTCGGTTATCTTAGTCGTATTATTATTTTTTATTGTTGTTGTTTCTTTTTTTTTTTTTTTAATTTGTGCTTAATATTTTTATACATTCGTTTATAGAGATTTAATGCTGTTTATAACGCCATTCAATAAAATTTATGTTCATATTTATCATTTTATAGCAGCAGCAGTGCGTTGAGTGGATTCTTTGGAGCACTTTTTTTTGTTGCTTTTTTTGGCGAACATAAGAGTGTTTTGAGTGCTTGGAGACGGTTAGCGTGATGTGTTGTACTCGATTTTCTATTCTAATGCGGCCAATAAACTGCAACTGTCCGTAGCAACTGACATTCTATCAATCTTTCGCTACTTTTGTTGCCAACAAATCAAGCTGTCAACTTCTATTTTACGAAAACGTTCTACAAACATCACCAAGAGCATCATTTATACGTTCTTTACAATTTTTTTAAACACTTTTTTTCCCCCATTTCCCACTTCTCCAGCACTCCCCTCCTCTTCTTCCCCTTCTCCTACCCCTTTTCCTTCTTTCTCATTCACCATTACTGCTTCCACAGTATTTGTCGCTTTTCCTATTGTTAGCCCTTTACGAAAATTGTTAGTGATTGCATTTTTTCTTTATTTTTGTTGTTGTTGTTGTTGTTTTTTTTTCTCATTTTTTTTCAGTAGATATTCTCGATTCTCAGTAGTACTTGTACTGCTGCATTGATTTAATGTAACTCCTAAGAGTTGTCCATCGTATTGCGCACACTTATACACACACGTACACATGGACATTGTCAACGTTACATACGTCGTTATATATAAAAATATTAAAATTTATTGTTATGAGCTGCAATTTTATGATGTGTTAAATATCTGACAAAGTATGCATGTACGTGTGCGTACAGAAGAAGAAAATGAAGTAGAAATTGGAATTTTCATGCATTCATTCAAAGGAGAAAACTGTCAAATTATATTAAGTTCTTCTTAAGTTCTTCTTAATTTAGCAGACAACAGTAAAGAAGACGTAAGCAATTTCTTACAAATTTTCAAAAGTAGAAAGACAAGAGGAAATGATGTCGATATCTATACATTCTTAGTTTCTTTATGGAAATAAAAAACTTTTCACTTCTTTACACTTAACTGTGTAAGTTACATATAACTTTTAAATCTAACGAATTTACAAGATTTTTAAGGAAACATCCTGGTAGAGTTTATCCACTAGATTCTTCTATTCAGGAGAACTTTGCTTCAGTTCGTTTTAGATGGTCCTGTTGTTCTTATCCTTAATATTCACACTTACGTGTATAAGTGTTTTTCATGTGCTTTCTTTGAAGGGATGTTTTGATATTCATTTCGGTTTGTTTGAGTGTTTAGTCATATTTCAGTAATTTCGAAGTGCTCTTTAGCTGGACGATATTACGAAATGTTCGCCAAACACCGGGTAATTGATATTGCAGATGCTCACGCGTTCACACAGCTTAGGGTTGCCCTTTTGCAGCATTTGCATAAAGCGGCTTCTGAGATATTTATATTTTTGAGCAGGTACCTGACGGAGTTCTGAACATTGTAAAAACTAGTGATCACAAACGTAGGTCGCTCTTCCGTAGTTCCAGTAATTTGTATGCTGCACCGGAAGATTTTATTAATCCTTTAGTTTTAGTGTTGCCCTGCACCATTTTAGGTGCAACTCAGCTCAGTGCTTATCCAACTTACTCAAAGTTTGAAAGCACTCCAATACAAGCCTTGATATTATTGTTTGCCCTTTCAGAGTCTTTAGCGCGGCTAGATTGTCGGAGTGACCGCAAAGCAGCTCTCCTTAGGCTTTCGTACGGATGGCCATCTGAAATCTCAAATCGCATACCCTAGCTCTGGTTTCGTTATTTTCCAATTTTCGTCCAATTAGAGTACCAATGTTGTGCTATTACTTCAACCTGCCCCGTCTAGATCTCTGCAATATGGTCGATCTGAAATAGTGAGATAATATCGGCCTGATGGCACAGGGGTCCGGAGTTTTGACAAAAGGTTCGTTTATAAAATCTTTCAGTACCTCTAGTGCGCCCTTAAGATTTCTTGGTTTTAATTTATTAATGTTCGGTAATCAGAGTGCTCTTAGGCAGCCCTCTCATTCTCACTCTATTGAAAGAGGTCTTGTGCTTAACAGCACTTGGGACAAGCTCTCATAGCCCCAATTCTGCCAATGCATGCAAGACCCTGGATTTTGTACAGCACCAATGCCGCTATTTTTTGCTTTACCTTGGGCAACTAGGCCAAAGCTGCTAAGGTTAGCATGGGAAGGATTACGATTGCAAAAAATGTAATGGCACGAATTGTACTAAATGGCCAGCTATCTAGCGACATATTTTATAGTTTTTTTGTAGAGAAGCAAACATAATGGAAGAATACTTAAATAATACTTGTTTTTTGTAATTTGATCGCAACTTGGCAACTCTTTTTTTTGGAATAAAATTATCTTCACTTGATTGTAAACTACCTATTCTAGAGCGCAGACATCACTACTTTACACTAATACAAATTAATTTAGTAAGCTACAGTTTTGAGGACTTCACGTACAACGGTTTCTACGCAAAGTAAGCTTCTGTAGTATAAAAACTCCAAATTTTTACAATTTTTGTATGGGATTTGGTTTAGCATATTAACTAACTTTATTAAATTTAGGCCATATAGACATATGTTTTGGATTTATATAAGTGTTCTTATGAAAAATAGACCTTTATACGCGGTTTGTTAAATTTGGACGACGTCAGTTGACATATCGGGTCCTCATATGATTTGTGGTAATTTATAATGAAAATAAATGAGACCTTGCTTGACTGCTTGACTGTGTTCCGGAGGGATAAATGAACTCCAAAATATTGTATTTATTCAGGACATATATTCTTTACCTAATCTCTGATGAATTTATATTAACTACACAAACAAAACATAAAATTAACAGAATTTCTGCCTACTAATCATTTTTATAAAATATTATTAAAATATTTTTAAATTTTATAACATAACCGTAGTAGATAAATAAAATTTAAAATTAAAACAAAATGAATTGATGTAGACAACAACGACAATTATTGTAAGAATGAAGACGAGTCGAGAGGAGGATTAAAGTTTAATACTTATTTGACTTTTAATTAAAATCGATTATTTATTGAAACACACAGCAAGTATCGAAGTTAGCCCTTTAATGACCAACGTATCCTTTGCGAAAGCAAACTTTTATACTTTTAAATGATCTTTAAATAATCTTTTTAAATAAGCGAATATTCTCACTGATTACGCACTGAATGATTTATTAAACGTTTTCATTTCAAAATCATTATATTTCAGTGGAAAAATATAATTGTCCAGTCTTCTTTACTTGCAATAGCAGGAAGCAATGATTGCACGCATACGTTAGTCATATAAAGATCTTCGGGCAGATTTCCTACACGCGAGACATTTAAATGAAAGTGAGGCAATTATATAAGCCTCCGTTGGTCGATGTCAATAATTAAATTTCAATCGAAAACAGTATGTGATAGAAAATTTTCCAATATTTTGTTTGTAGTACACGAAGAAAAAAAAAAACAATTCATTTTTCGGAAGAATAGCGACAGTCTGTGTTAATATATAAGTTTTTAATACTTTTAGTTTGCTGCGTCCTTTTTATTTCTTACTACAATTGAACATTAAGTGAAATTTTATAAATGATTTTGTTTCAATGGACTAAAACTTGTAAACCAAATTATTTCCCAAAATCGCTTTTATTTTACAATAGTTACAAGCTTACAATGCTTGAGAATTTCTTCTAAAATCTTTTATTTGGTAACCATTCCAAGGGATTTGTTAACAAAAAAGATTATCTCTAAATTTTGAATATAAAAGAATACTCTGCACTTCATTGTGTAATAATCAGACCTAAAGTTACGTGCAATAATTCAATATGATCGAGTATATGGAAATGCCCGAAAATTGTTGATAGGAAAGCGAGTTAAATGAAAGCTTAAAAATAAAACCAATTCTCACAATATTTATACAGATTATGGATCTCAAAATATGAAAAAGCTTTTCTTAAGAGAGAGATTAAACTTTAATCGATCATGCATTTTCCACGTCGGCCGTCGATCTTAAGTCATCGTTATAATAACTTAATGATATTCAGAAAATTCTGAATTCTCTTTACTATCGTTACACAGGAAAACTATTCCTTTACGTTCGGCCAATAATCTGATGATCTTTTTTTTATTTTTTGATTATTTCATTCAGTTAAATTGACTCCTAATGTTTGTCTTGGCTTTGTCACTTCCAATTGGTGAGAAGAGGAAATTTTCCAATATAATGAGAGAGTCGTAATAATTGAGAGATAAGTTATAAAATAAATGGAATGAAATCATGGGGACCATTTTATAACTTGTAGCCAAACGCCTTCTGCGTTAAAATACAATTTTGAAAGAGATCGTGGCCGTAACTCTATTTTTTTTACTTCACTACCAATTTTGATATTTCCAATGATTCGCATTAGCGTTGAGTGTAAATAAAAAGAAAACCACAATCTCTTACAAAATTGTATTCTAACGGGGTGGTGAGGAGGTGAGAGTCTACAAGTTATAAAATGACCCCCATTGTAAGCAAATTTGCTGGAAATAATTTTCAAAAACGATCTCTACTTTAGAACAAATCTATAGGGAGCAAAATTGCAATCTCTACGCTCAAAGGATTTTATCAAAGATTCTCAGTCTTCCAATCTGGAGCTTGCCTTTTGCTTACATGATTACCTTGCAGGCGTAAATTTTGTAACTGAATTGAAAATGAACAAAATTTTGCGAAACATATATCTTTGGAAAACCCAACATGTATTTTTCCATATAAATCACAACAAATAAATTTTATGAATTGTATTTCTTAACAAATCCAAAATCTATTTCTCCACATAAAAAACTACATATAAATTTTACAAGTCGTAGTTCTTCGAAAATCCATGATATGGCGTTCTCCTCTATAGGACTTTTTACTATATCTCGACAATATACAAGGGGATAATTTTGAATCACGTCTTCGATTCGAATCAAATTAAAATGTTAATTAATTTTGGGTAATAATTTTTAGAAGATAATTTTTTCAATCAATTTTCGTTTCGTTAAACATCGATGACTTCAGCTCCATTTAATATAATATCTAGCTTTGAAAAATCTAACAATACTTCTGGTTGAGCACCACAATAAAGGAACAAAGAAACAACTAAAAATTACACTATTTAGCAAAAATAAAAAAAGTGAAGTCAACATTTATGCTTACAATTCTTCTAAAGACCGTAAAGACTTTATATCTTCCTAAGCTTTTAATAGCTATAGGTCTCCCACCTCCCCCTTCGCTCTCTTTTTAAAATACCTTGTAATTTAAATATTGTGTGTAAGGATTAGAAAATAAATAAATAAAAAGAAAAGTTTTTCAACTAAGCCCCGTTGTTGTTTTCAATACTTAAAGGGTTAAGCGGAAGCGAAAGGAAAAAATTACTTTTTTATGATTAAAAAAGTAAAAAAGTGAAGCAATGTTTTCTTTTTTTTCAAGGCGAGCATCCATATATTTCTCCCACATATAAAATAGTTCGGAAAGACAAGCAATGAATATATATTTACAATAACAGCGTTCACGTAGCATACTCAGCGTGGCAAATAAATAAAAGCAGAGGGAAAGAGAGAGAGAGAGAGAGAGAGAGAGAATTAAAGAAAATTAATTAAAAGTCCATTAAATAAGAGCTTTGATCATATGCTTACACGCAGGCAGTGACTATAATCACATTATATTTAAAATGTCTTCACAATCATAACTGCGAGTATACGTATACATCAACATATCAGCAAATCGCTTTAAGAATATCCAAGAGAAGAGGATAAAGGGATAAACCAAAAAAAAAAGAAAAAATTACAAAAAACTTTAACCAAAGTTTGCTGGGGTTTATGCAAGAAAAAGAAAACTTTGAAAAAAAAATTTATTACTTTTAAAGTTTATAAAATCAACACATATGTTTTATGTAAGAAGTAGAAGAAGAAGAAGAAGTGTTTAAAAATGTACATTTACACAACCAAAAGTCCACAAACACAGACACACAGATATACAATCCAGGCTCCATGTACAAGCCCCAATGAAATGCCAAACCAACCAAAAAAAAGAAAAAAAATTGTCGGAATTTTACAACATGTTTTTTGGTTGCTTTTCGAAGTACTAAACATACATGTAAACAAGGTCCACACATTTGATACTAACACGCCCTCAGACACACTAGCACACTAGCACCATAAACAAAAAAACCTAACAACAACTTTCTAGAGAGAGAAACAAGTTCAGTCAGAAAGAAAGCGAAAAAGAAGTGAAAATCAAACTCATATCGAAATTTAGATAAAATATGTTAAATGCGATAATTTGATGATGAAAGTTGCAAAATACAAAGTTTAGATGTGAACCTTAAATATGCTTAAAGACACACTTTATTCATTTCTTCTTTTCTTTTTCATTTGCTGTCTGTCCGTCCGTCTGTCTGTCGCTCTTTATAAGCGCTATCGTTTAACTTACAACGAAACGAAAGAAGACAGAAAAGTTGTCAAATATCTTCCAGGCAAACAAATGTTTACATTTATGCTTATTACATATGATTCACATTAATACATACATACATACATACATACAAACAGACATATATGCATGCATATCTTACTCACTTAGTGTAGTACATGCTTTAGCATATTTATTGGAAATTTCCGCAAAGTGCCTCAATGCAAATTTTTTCCTCTTTGTTTTCGTATGCTTTTCGTTCGTATGCTTTTGCGTATGCTTTTTACGTAAATGATTCAAAGTTATAAAGGAATGATTTTAGTCGATCATAAACTTCTAAATGTAAAATGAGAAAAAAAAAAACAAGTAAGAAAATTATATTCGGCTGTAGGCGAATCTTTTATACCCACCACCCTGATCTTAAAAAAAGGGGGGGAAACTAAATTTTAATAGGTGGGTGTGACAAATTTTTTCTATTTTTATGAAATACCCTGGAACACAGTAAGCCATGGAGTACCGTGAAACACAGCCAGAATACAGACGTGCTTTCAGCTTATACTGTAGACGTGGCCTGTAATCCAGTCCGTCTTTAATAGCAACGTGTGTCAAACAACTCCTAACGTTTCTGCCAAATTTGAAGTAGATATCTTCATTTTTGCGGTCACGAGAATGTTTGCCACAGGCATTACACAGAATCCCGACGGACAGACGGACATGCTTGGATCGATTCACAATTTGATGCCGATCCGGAATATATACATACTCCGTTGGGCCTCTGAAGTTTCCTTCCGGGCATGTTTATCACAGGCACAGGCATAGACGCTCAGACGGACAGACGGACATCCTTGAATCGATTCTAAATTTGATCCTGATCAAGAATGTATACATACTTTGTAGGGCCACCGAAGTTTTCTTCTAGGAGTTACAAACCAAACGACGAAATGAATATACCCATCACCGAAGGTGAGAACCTTCCATATAAAATACTACATTCAATTTATCATTAGATTTGTAAATTTTGAAGGAGACATGCTTAGATTCTCGTGTACATTCGAATACCATTTGATATAAACATTATTAGAGTAACAAAAGAAGGGACCAAAAGACTTACTTTAGTTTCAAATTATTTCCTTAAGCGCACAAACCTACTCTTATATGCTTAAGCAATACTTAATATCAATTTACGTCACTGTATCTACTTTACTTTCTTTCAGTTGCTGCCCTCAGAATACTCATACGTGCACACACATACATTAAATACTTACTTACTTACTTACTTGCTATCAAAGGAATACCAACTAATTAATAGAACCACTACGGTGAAGGTACTTAAACGTTTATCCAATTTTGATGTTTTCTGAAATAGAAAGACAAAGATAAAGTAAGAGGGAGAGAGAGAGAGAGATTGAGAGAGAATGAGAGTAAAACTTTAAAATTCATCATCATCTCCTTATAGTGTAGTGTAGAGTAGCAAGCAACAATCCTTCACAAACCTTCACAACCCTTCACAACCCTTCAAATACTAAAGTGAAAGTAGAAAATCGAAATTATTTGAAGTTATTGAAGTGAGCTTAGAGCTTAGGGTATAGAATTACAGGTAACCGCAAGCCATGCACCAAGCAACTAAGTAAGTATATATTGTATAGTAACCGACACAACAATAGCAACACCATCGGTAATATTCATATAGAAAGAACGAACAATCGAACGAACTGTAATATAAAGTGTTTTGCAAACTCAGTTCAATATTATCATCAATGATTAAATGCTAAATGCAGAGAGTAGAACATACAGACGTATAAAACAATTAACAGTTATGTGCTAATAAATTCTTATTTGTTGCTTTGAGAATTGAAATTCTAAATACAATTGAATTGTTTTAAAAGTTATCGAAAACCTTAACCTGAATGAATATAAACTACAAGTGTAAACTGGAACGTGTAAATACTGAAAAACAGCAACAGGAATTATGTGTGAATGTAATGTAATTAAATCAATGTTCAACTATTTTATAAATTCCTCTCATTTCTGAACAAAACTTAATTATTTTTCTTGGAATGAATGGTAAAGGGTTTCTCAATAAGAGGGTTTTGTTTAAATTTTTTATATTTTTTTCAGGCAAATGGCAACTCTGAAATTTGACAGCTGTCACCTATGATTGTTCCGATTATTAAAAACAGAGCGATACACGATAAACAATCCGGTATAATTGTGAAAATCTATTATACTGAAATCGCTCGCAAACTTCGCGGATTTTTCGGTCAAGAAAATGCACTTAATGTGTTAAAAATTCGAAGCGAATTTCAAGAAACTGGGTCGATTATAGACAGTAAGTCAGTTTTGGATCGATGTATTGGTCGATCTCTTGAAAACATAGCAACTGTAAATGAAAAAGTCATCTTCAACGATGGAGCTTATTTCCATCTGAATGGCTTCGTAAATGAATAGGTGGCTCGGAAAGTGCTCACGTGATTCATGAGAAATAGATGCATCAATACCGAGCAACTTTCTGGTGCGGATTTTAGTCAGATGACGTGTTCGGGCTTTACATCTTTGAAAAAAGGTCGGAATTGCAGTGAATGTGAACGGCATTCGTTACATGGACATGGTAACGAAGTTCTTGTGATTTCAGCAGGAGGGCGGCGCCTGCGACACCGCATATGAAACAATCAATTTATCGTAGCAATGATTTCCAGACCAAATCATCTCACAAAATTCTAATGTCAACTGACCACCAAGATCATACGAGTTAACTTTCGTTGAGGTTTCCTGAAGGCTCGGATTAATGCGAATAAATCAGAAACAATTCCTAATGTCAAGGCCGAGATCAAAAGCACCATCGGTGTGGTACAGCCACGTCTTCGTCAAAAAGTTATCGAAAATTTCATGAAAGGAGTAAAGGCGTGTTATTCGAACCGAGGCGACCACTTGTCGGATATTTTATTCCATACTTAATCGGAACATGCATTCTGTAGAATGTAATAAAAATATCACAATTCACTCAAAAAATAAATGTTTTTTTTTTTTTTTTTTTTTGAATGGAACAGTGCACTCTTATTAAGACATCCTTTATTGACGCTAGAAAGATATTTCGTTGTATCCTTAAAAGAGAAGGCAATGACAACACCTACCTACCTCAAGTTATAAGTGCATAGGTCAGGCAGCGATAATCATATTGTGTGGAGACTTTCTGATGTCGACTGGCCACCAGAAACATTTTAAATGCGCTCTTCTTGAGGCACTCTTTACAAAACATATAATTTTTGATTTTTACTTTTGCCACGAAACAAAACATCTACTAAACTTGTCTTATCTTGTTATATATCACTTATTTTATTTTTTGTAAAATGTTAGCGAAGTACAACGCCCTCTTCAAGTACACATTTTCATTATCAGAACAAAATACGATTTAAGCATTCGTACTATGAAGTTCTTTATGCAAATGTAATGAAACTTCGTTCGTTTTTCAAAAAAACTTATTTTTTTTTTTTTTTTTTTCTAATTAATTTGAGAATGCATATATGACAGTTCAGCTCTAATATCGCTCGATTTTTCGCTGGCGGGAACAAAAGTGCTTACGCACATGTTAACTACTTTTTGTGTTCCTTTTTCCGCTTTCATTTACTTCCTTCATTCCATTCACGCTATTAGTTTGTGGCGTTTGGTTGAGGCGTTTTATTTATTTTCTTCGTTAATAAAAGCATTCATCGTTATATACTACTTACTCATACAGTGATAAGATGGCAAACAAAAATAATACTTTAGAAGCAATGTACCATACCGTAGTATAAAAGAAAGTAATGCATGAGGAACGCGTATGACATTTTCTTTTTAAATGTTTCAACATAACCTTTTTATAAGCGTAGCGATTAAGGTTAATTAATGCACTGGCTACGGTAGAAACTGTTACGGAAATGATGGTCAGTAGTCTTCATAATTTATTTTCTACGGAAATCAAATATAAATCATCATAAGCGAATACTTTACTTGATTACTTATCCAAAAAAAAGAAAAAAAAAAGCACATCTAACAGAATCATTTTTGGTCGTATATTAGGTAATCGACAATGAACACCCAGGCCTTTACACCGTTCTTTTCATTTTTCTTTTTTTTTTTTTGCTCTTTACTTGCTTTCTCGTAATTGTGTTAAAACTACCGGCATGTTTTTGTGTACGTTTTCAAAAACTTTTGATAAATCAAGTAGAAGTTTCGTTGATTGAAATCCGATTGAAAGGTAAAACGAAATGTCTGACATTAGCAGTAGCAATCAACCTTTTCGTAGGATAACGCATTTACTTACTTACATTCCTTCTGACATCAGTGAATCAATGTTCGTAAGTTTTTCTCAAATTTTTTCTTTTCATATTTTTTTATTCAAATTTGGAAAATTCTCTCTCTTTAAATCGTACACTTGAGAAAACATTCAAGAAAACTTGCTGTGAATTAAATTTAATTTTCCCTTTTCCCCGCCATATGTCAGTAGATTTTATTTTTTGATACATTTTTATAAAAATATCTTCCCGACAAAGGAAAGCAGTTCGTTTAGAAGTTTCCTGAGACCTACGTATGTGTTCGCGCTTAGAATTCAATTCGGCAATAGGAACTTTTATTTTGTTATTATGCATTGTGTGTCGCAAGAGATGGTTGGCCTTATTGGTAAAATATATTAACTTTATTTTCAATTTAAATTTAATTAAATTAATTAATTAATTAAATTAATTTAGTTAACTTAATTTATTAAATGAATTTAAGTAATTCAATTAATTACGTTTATTTATTTAATTAAATTAATTGTTTTAAGTTAATAATTTAATTTAGTTTAATGAATAATTTAAATTAAATGATTTAATTACTTTAATTTAATTAACCTAATTAAGTTAATGAATTTAAATAATGTAATTGGTTAACAATATTAATTAATTAATAAATAACTTTATTAACATAGTTAATTAATTAATGTAATTAATTAATTGAAGTAATTAAATTAATTAAAGTAATTAAAGCAATTAAATTAATTAAAGAGAATAAGAAAAAATATGTTTAGTTCAATTAAAAAATTTATTTAATTAATTGAAGTAATGAAATTAATTAAAGCAATTTAATTAATTGAAGCAATTAATTAATTAAATATAATTAACACTTTAATAATATAATAATTAATTAATTAAATTAATTCAATCAATTTTTTAATTGAATTGAACAATTTTTTTCTTTTTCTCATTAAAAAAAATGTTATCAATACAACCGGGAAATGATAACAAGTCCGAAATTAAGCAATAAAAGGAATAAAGTTATTCATAATTTCTTTCATCATTTTTCGAGATAGCAAAGCATCACATAAAAAAGCTTATGCCCGAAATTAGTAAAACGTGTCCTTATTAGTGAGAAAAACCGAGGACAAACCAAAAAGGACCTAAACAAGAAAATAGACACAAGACCTTAAACCTTAAGATCTCAAATACCTAGTCAAAGGAGATAATGGTGTAATTATCACCAAATGTGAAAGTGTAATAGAAAGATATAAAATCAAAGCAACAATAGAAGAAAGTATGCAAAACGAATAAGAACTAAAGATACCAAAGCAATATGAAAACCTAACATCAAAGGATTACTGCAAAAAACATAAATTGAGACCCTGTGCTTGAAGTCACCGAAACATCAAAATTAGTGTCGCTTTGCAGTTTGTATTAGCACTGAGTATAAAAAAAGAAATATTACTGTCAAAATCTCATACAAAGTTATATTTTAACGTAACAAGCGACTATCGGAAATTATATGATGGCCACCCGGAAAAAGGTTTCCATACTCAATATTAATACAAATTTGCCTCTGGAGACACCAGTTAAGATCAAATTTGCTTACAAAATTAGATTTTCTTGATTACTTTCACCATATCCCACTCTGCATACAATCAATTGCTTGGAAAAAAAATCGCCCGTAATTCACACATAAATTCGTTATTAATAGATCAAAATCTAAATACTATTTCGTATCCCAGGAGCGGTAAAGAAATTTCCAATGGAAATTCATCGCCCATTATCGCTACGTTATTCAGTTTCTTCTATGAACAAAACACTAATTGTTTTAATATATTTATTATTTATTGATTTTTTTCCCCTTTTTTTAACAAAAGTACAGCAAAGTTGTCTTACGTTTATAGATAAAAAGGCAATTACATCCCATAGGTAATTTCTACATGTAACTTGGCCGGTTCATTTCCTATGTTCTATACGGTAGTCTTTTCAATTTGTGTTAATAGGCCGTTATTTTTAGTTTTCAGACTTCAGTTTTCATTTACTTAGCAGCTTTGGTTCTTTTTCCTTGAGGTTAAGAGAGGCTTTTTCATTTGGTTTAGTTCAGTATTTATTTATGCATCTATGTGTATACATATGAATATATATATATGAATAAAGACAATAAAAAGAACATAAAACAAAAAAGAAAAGGCAAAAGGAATTAATTTATATGTTTTTATTACTTGAAATATTCATTAATACCATAGATTTGCGAAGCTTTTCTAGGCACCTGACAATAGATCTAAAGCTTCAGGTATAATTCCATTAACGCTTTCTAAAAGTTGTGCCAATAGATTTCCATCGTTACTGAAACCCATACTCATCAAAACTTTAACACCGCTATTAATGAATTCATCAGCGTGATAAGTAATTTCAACCTCTGCTTCTGTTGAGTCATTATTATTCACTTCAGCATCTTCAGCTGTGTGTCCGGATATAACTGGTGCGTTAATAATTTCAACATCTTTATTGTCGTTAGTATTGACTTCATCAACTTTGTTTAGAAATGATGTGTCAATTTTAATAAAACTTTCCTCGTAGCTATCGTCCTCGCTATCATTACACTCCGAAGGATACGATCTATTTAGATCAACAGGAACTTCTTCCTGAACAGCGTTTGCTAACTTTTCATTATAAGATTTTAAGATATCGTTTGACACTAATGTAATTTCAGATGAGTGGTCGGAATTGTTGGAATTTTTACGCAAATCATTTATAAAAATTATTTCCGAATTATTATCTTCCTCGTTGTTACTGTCTGAATAACTTAATTCGGTTATATTCGATACATTTGGATCAATAGAAGCTTCTTCTTGAAGACCGTTTTCCATCTCTTCGTTACTAAAATTTTGAGTATCATTTGATGCAATTTCAGGTGGCATGATGCAACTAGAGGAGTTTTTTTGCAAATCGGTTCTTTTGCAAACGGTTCCTATCTCTTCGATCTTAAATTTTTGAATATCATTTGATTCGCTTTCATTTGATGCGACTTGAGGTGGCATGATACAACTGGAATAGATTTTAAGCAAATGATTTGAAAAAGTAATCTCTTCGCTGTCATTTAAAACCGTAACATCCGACCCATTTGGATCAATAGGAATTTCTTCTTCAAGGACGGTTCCTAACTCTTCGTTATTAAAGACTTGAATATCATTTGGCTCAGATTCATTGGATGCAATTTCAGTTGGCATGTTGCAGCTGATGGACATCTCACGCAAATCATTTGTAAAAATTACCTCTCCGCTGTCATTTAAGACTGGAATATCCGAACCTCTTGCATCAATAGAAAATTCTTCTTGAAGAATGATTCCCATCACTTCATTATTAACTTTTTCAATATCATTTGATTCACTTTCATTTACCGCAATTTCAGATGGCATGTCACAACTGATGGACTTGTTACATAAGTCATTTGCAAGATTTATCATCCTATTACTGTAGTCGTCATTGTTACTGCTTGAACGACTTAAATCTCGATTGACTCCTGTATTAGCTTCTTGTTGATATTTGTTTACGGGAGTCACAAACAAACGACGACATTCCGAAGACAAAACCATGAAAGTTTCATAATCGTGTTGATTAAAGATATCAATTTCCTCCAATTCCTCATCAAGCCAATATATACGTAGTCCACAAGCTGGTAGTTGATGATATTCAAAGAAATAAATTTCTATCTGCTTTCGCAGATCTTCGAAAGTTAGTAACGGCGTTTTTAGGTAGATATGCAAGTGCTTGTCCTCCTGTAGCTTATATGTAACTTTTAAGAAGAGCATCGATGATGACATTGATTGTTGGTGTCCTAAACCACCGATTCGGTACATATTTATTTCTTGACTTTTCTATTATTGGAAATATTTTTTCTTTGTTATTCTTTGATTGTTTCACTGTCGGCTTCACACACAAAACTGAAACTATTTTCTCTAGTGATCTTGTTTTTATAAAGACAAAATGGTGGGAAGAAGTATACAGAAAGTGACAATTCCATATTTATTTAATAATACTCGAAGTAATAAATAGGGGAATCCATAGATTACAAAAACAAAACTGAACAATATTTCAGTGTTTTACTCCGAAACGCATTCGACTTCTGAAATACCGAGAACGGCAGGCAATAAAATTTGTGAGTGTAAAAACCTGCGAGTAAATGGTACATACATGAAATGCGTAGAAAAGAAATTAATAAATAACAACCAAGAGAACAAGAGAAGTAAGAGAGAAGAATATACGGTTGTAGGCGAAACTTTCACGTGCACTACCTTTGTTAAAAAAAAAAAAACAAATAAAGAAAATTATATTCGATTGAGCCGAATCTTTCATACCTACTACCTTTATCTTAGAAAGAAAGGGGAGAGGAGAAATTGGTGGGCGTGCCAGATTTTTTCCATGGAGTCCTTATGGAATACCGTAGAACATAGCCAGTTATGCAATACCATGGAAAACAGCCAGAAAACAGACGACCTTTCAGCTTATATTGCAGGCGTGGCCTGTGATCAATTTGGCCCATTTTCAATAGCAACGTAAAAGAAAGAACTTCCAACCTTGCTGCCAAAGTTCGAAGCAGATATCTTCATTTTTGCCGCCGAAAAAATGTTTACCACAAACATTACTTAGACGGACAGACAAATTAAGGATATATATAATATGTAGTGTCTCCGAAATTTCCTTCTAGGCATTACAAACAAAATGACAAAATGAATATATACCTCACCTTCGATCACTCAAGAATATACCTGAAAATTTGTATCATATGTCTTATGATTAAAAAGCAAAGAAGCCGAGTATTTTGTTTTTGAAAATAGAGGTTTTGTTAGTCTCAATCTATATCGTACTGTCGCTACACTACGTCCTATATCCAATTTAGCAGATTTTCAATTTTTTTGGAAAAATTGAAGACGATGTCATCCTCTTTGTGTTCAGAAAATAGACGTATAGACAGACAGACAGACTTAAACTTAAACTAATCGAAAATTTGATATTTTTTAAAGGTTTCTGAGACTTTCTTCCTAAACGTAACAAACGTTTTGTTATAGCTAATATATTTACATTCCTCGGTAGTGTATAAAAACGGGTTTTTATTTTTTTGGACAAAGATTTGGATTTTGTTTTACGATAACTAAAAATTCTTTCTTCTTTGTTATTACTTAGAGGATTTGTGGAATTTTCCCTCATTACTGTAAACGCCATTACACACACATTCACTTTCATTATTGTTTGTCTATAAACTAAATTTCAATACCATTTAGGTGAATGAAAGGTAGTAGTTTAGTATATAGCGTATGTGGACGTACATACGCACATATAAGTAAAATATATAATTAATAAATGAATACGCAAAATACAAAAATTAATAATGAATATACTCCATATTGTTTATTGCTAACATGAATGAGAAAAAACTGATAACATCCTAGATGTCTTAATTTGATCCATGTTATGTTCCAGCTGAAGCTGGTTGATTGTTTATTTACATTATGTTTGCGGTCAGAAGCACTATGAATAGATTCAAGAATACTTGTTGAACATATTTCCCAAAATTGCAAAGAAGGAAAAAGGAAAGCTTATTAAAATATCTAAGATGGGAAAGCTTTAATTTATTAGTAGCAGGTATTACATAAAAATAAATTCGTAACAATCGTAAATATCGATTTTATAATTTTTGAAACGATGCAATTTAATATCACAACATAAACGATTTATGCTTGAATCTAACATAAATCTTTAGTAAATATTTCCTCATAGCTTATATTGCTAACGGAGGGTGTTTTTTGTGCCGTTGGTCAATAAAGACAACGATTTTTCCTAAATCGTATGTTTTTTTATATCGATTTTTAAATTTTTTTATTTGCATTTAGTTAAGTAAATATATTTAAAGGATATAAATAAATTTGTTCATTTACTTATTGTCCATATGTATGCAAATGTATTTACAAAATCTGATTTAAAAGGACCCGGATAACTAGATCATATGCTCCTCTTGATACAATAATTAGAAGGGTGTCCAAAGATGAATGATAATGAACAGTTTGTGTGTAAGTTGTCTAAAGCAAAGAAAAACAGTTAGATGAACAAGGCAGGTAGGTGAACAAAACAGGTGGATGAGCGACACAGGTAGATAAGCAAACCAGGTAAACGAGTAAAAGAGGTAGATGAGCAAAACAGGTAGATGAGCGAAAGAGATATATGAACAAAGTAGACAGGTGAAGTAAGCAGGTAGATGAGCAAAACAGGTAGATGAACAAATCAGGTAGATGAACAAAACAAATAGATGAACAAAACAGGTGGATGAGGAAGACAAGCAGACGAGCAAAACACGATGACGAGCAAAACCTGCTTACGTTTCCATGCCTGATGGACAAATTAAAACAAGTAGGATGCATCGCGTCAATATTTACGAATTTGTAAGAATATAACTTCGGCTTCATTAAGTTTTCAGCTTTATTCTCTAAAGAGATTTAATTCTTCAGAAGGTGTTTCATACAATAAATAATAATGAGCAAAAACTTCGAAGTACATGTATATCTACTGCCTAACCTTTACAGGCAGATATGGCGATCAACAATAACTGTTAGAGTTTATTTGCATGCATGGATGGACAGAAAAATTGGTTTTTTCGTTAAGATTTTCTTGAAAAACATTTAATACCGAAATATTTGTTCTTTGTCTTTAGGTATTTCGAGGTTTGGGTCCGTTTCATTCGCGTGCGTCTCGCATTCATTACTTTAATTTTAGTAACATTTTAATAATTATATCGAAGATATTTGTTCACTTCACAAAAAGGCGTGAGCACTCGAAAAGCTTTTGTGGTAGGAAAAGAAAAACTAAAAAAAATCTAGACTATGAAGGCCATCGTGTTGATAAAAGTTTTTGTTTCAAGTCGTGAGGAATTCTTTCCTTTTCCCTTTTTTTTTTTTTTGTTTTATCTCATTATTATTTTGAAAGTCTTCTAGTGTAAAATGCATGAAATCTTGTTTATAATGACTTTATACCTGGAAAGTATAGTAAAAACCGTAATAGCATTATATGGCAAAAGTCTAAAGTAAATTTTCAATACGAGACCTAAAAGTAACTACAAAAGTCTTGTCATAGAGTTGACAAAATGACAACTTGACAAATGACAGGCGACACAACTGCAGGCTCAGACACGCAATTTAAACGACTACGAAAATGAGTTTGAAACAAAGCAACGAAACAAAGGAGACAAACTAAAGAAACAAAAACAAAAACACTAACAAAAAAAAAATAAATAAAAAAACAAACGAAAAGAAAAGAAAAGAAAAAGGTTCACTTATACTTTATATTGAACATAATTCGGTCTTGTTGTCGTTGTTGTTATTGTTATTATTATTGTTATAGTCTCATGAGTTTTATACATACCTACCTACCTATCTATCTATACTACACATCTGCACGTTCACATAATAATACACACAAGCACACAACGTATCCATGCAGCACAATACTCTGATGTTAAATTTTAGATTTTGTTGTGAATTCTTGTTTACTACACAAAATGAGAAAAAATGAGAAAAAGAAAGAAGAAAAAATACAAAAAAAGAAAACACAAAAACGGAAAATATAAGAAATCGAAGTAGAAGGTTTTTTTTTTCTTTTTAATACCGCATTGAAGAAGAACGAAAATTGAAGAATTCAAATAAAAGAAAAGCAAACGAACATAAGTGAGGAGGTTAAGGCAAAGAGAAAAGTTTTAAGAGATGGTTCAACAATGACTAGAGCAGCAACAAAATCATCATCAACAATAACAACAACAACAAAACAGGATACTTACACAGATAGTTTGTCGTTAAATATCCGCTTCCGTTTGTGCTGAAAGACGGGGCTCAGCTCTTATTCTCAAAAGTGAAGAGGAAAAAAAAAAAAAAATGTAAGCAGAAAATAAGTAGAAATTGAAAAATGTAAAAACACTAAAAAAAAAAGGATAAAAATAGAGGGGAGGAGAAAAAAATTGGCCCCGGTTAAGTACACTTAGACAAACTTTCATCCATGTGTCCCGTAGTATCCCCTTCATGTAATAGAAGGTAATTTCAGTAAAAGCTAAAGCGAACGAATTTTTTTCGCTTAATTGTTTATGTATACATATGACCAACCCTGACCTTAGTTTGTTGTTGTTGTAAAGGTTTGAGATTATTGCAGAAATTTGCTTTTTGCATCAACAAAAAAAAAAAAAAAAAAAAAAACGCAACAAACCACCGCGCATTCATTTCATAAAAGAACTTTTCTAATAATTTTCTTTTTCGTTTTCTTCTACACAGGCAGCCACTCGTTTGCTCTAAAAAAAAAAAATGTGCATAAAAAATGAGTACACAATATGAAGGAGAAGGCATCGCAAAACGCAACACGCAGCAAAACTTTTAGCGCGACCGCATAACCAGTTAGTCTTGAATGTACGAGTTAGTAGCAGCAGTAACCTTCAAAGTCAATTTTTCAAATGGATTTTTGCGGCACCAGCCAAATATATACCGAATTATAAGTTGCATAAGAATAAAAGGAATAAAAGACAAACAACAAAAAAAAAACAAAAAGAAAAAAGGAATCATAAACTCTTCGCCGTTAAAACGATTCAAGCATTACTAAGCCAGCGGAAAAAATAATCAGTCGTAGAAAACCGAAAAGCAAATAAATAAACAAAATTTTTAAGGATAACTGCAGATAGGATGATGGAGTTATTATGCACACCATTGCAAAAAAAGGGGTTAATATACAATATTTTTTTTATTTCTTTTATAGTTTAGTGTTTTTAAAATGTATTTTTGTATGCACTACCGACGAAAATGTAAAACTCTGCCGCTAATTGAAAAAAGCAAAATACTTCACGATTAAGCAAGAATACGTTTCTGGAACGGGTTTACAGGTTATATAACCACTTTTTAATACGTTCATAACGGCAAGAACTTGAGTAAAATAAGTCAAGAATCAGGCTAAAACAGACCATTACGTAAATTCTTAACAATAGCTTTTCTTACGAAAAAATTGGAGTTATCTTCGCATTGAGGCGAATAATAAACGCTTCTCATGTAATGTAAAGAAACGCTTTGCGTCAATGATCCTATCATGATCCTTTTAAAGAGATGTAACACTTTCGTTTCCCTATTTGGAGATATTCATTTGATTTTTTTTTCAATTTTTTTATGCTCTAAAAAATGAAAAATTTCTTTTCAGTGATATTCGTAATCATAATCGTAATTCAACGATTCAACGACGTAAGGATGTCATTGATATTTCTTAGCGATACACGTGTTCAATTGTAGCATTTAAAGGTCTGTCAACGCAAATTTGTATTCTTTTAAATCGGCCTGTTGCGAGGATCGAAAAACTTTAGCTTTGTAAGGGAAACTACAAAAACTGCGGAAGATTTACGATACTTGGCTTCTATAGTAATATGAAGTAATATGCTAAACAAGCGATAAAAAATTAATTATTAACTACAAAATTTGGCGAAGTCCCGTACACAAGAGAAAAGGAATTTAAGTGTTAATCATAAAAATTTGGCAAAGTCCTGCACTCTCCAAAAAAAGCTCTATATACAAAAACGGTTGTAAATCGTTATGAGAGATTTCAAATGGATCTTCTTGAAGACAATATCAATAAATTCTTTTTTACACCATTTAAATGAGTCTTCATAGGCTAATTGGGACTATTCGCATACACACACACACACAGGGATATGGGACATGGTCTACTAAATTGAGGAGCTCGTTCGTTTTATTTGAAAGCATACGGAGGAGAGCCTACAATAGCCTTAAATATCGACCAATATTTTATATCATATCAAGATATCGGACAATAAAAGATAGCGAATGTGTCGACTTTAACTAAACTACACTTTCCAAATTCTTCAGAATGTTTTTTTTTTTTTTTTAGTTAGCTTTCTTTATTTGTTTATTTATTTAGCTTTTTGTTTTATCCGCAATTTGCAGTTTTTTGATGCGTACTTTTTATTTTGTTTATTCTTTTTTTTTTTATTTGATTTTCTTTATTTCTTTATTGTATGTGCACTCAAGTGTTTTCCTCCGAGGAATTGAAATTTTATGTTCTTATCGTCATTACCGTCATCAGCAACACCAACATCAACATTATCAAGGCACTGAAGCTCGGACTCGAATTGCGGAGAGTCTTACAGAACTCCACGCGCCATTTGTTAACTCCTCTAAAACATACACAAACATACACACACACACACACACACACACACACACACACACACACACACACACACACACACACATACACACATACACATACTCTCATGCAGAGCTTCCCAACAGCCAACTTGTACATAAACACATATATAAAATGTAAAATAAAATAAAATGAAATAAAATAAAATAAAATAAAAAAAAAGAAACAAAAAACGAAGGAGGAGGAAATCATTCTATTTAAATTTTTCATGAAATTAGTAAAAGAACAGAATAAACAAACCAATAACTGCGGTTGAGGCCACTATCCGCACTTCCACATACGAACATTGACTTAACACACAGACCCCGGTTACATACACACTTACTCGTTTACTTACTCGTTTACTTAGTTACTTACATTTTATTCCCTTTGCACTCCTCCCTTCGTTCACTAATAACTCTTTAAATGAAATGGTAAAGGCTCTAAATGAGCTCATGGAATAATTACAAGTTAAATGAGGCCAACACTATACACTGACTCCTATGGTAATAACAACAAACAACAACAACAAGAGAAATTCTGCAGGATGGTAGTTGTTTTTCTTTTTCTTTTTTTTTTCTTGTTTTATTTCTTTGGTTTCTTCGCCCTTCCTTTTTGACATTTTCTGTTTCTCTCCTTCATAAAGTTACTAAAGTGCTTTTCCATCATCATCATCATCATCATCATTATAATCATTAAACCACAGATTTCTAAGGCTTCCTAACACAAACACGTTCTAAATTCATATAGGCGGTGGTTATATAGCGGATGGAAATTATAACGGAACTTATCAATTTTTCTATTTATTCAAATTCAAATATAACAACAACATGGCACAACTAACTATAAAACCAAAGCAACAAACAAAAGATAACATTGAGTTTATATCATGAATTTCATGATTTGTTTGTGAGAAGCAGACATTTTCGGTAAGTAACAGTTAGAAAACTCCACAATATAATACTGGATTGAAAGAATCTAGACCTAGAATATTCGACCGAATAATGCTTGAAATTGTGCCTTCAGCATACGCGAGAATGCGTAGAAATGCGCCGAAATAGACTAAAATATTATTATTGCCTTGAGTTTGATCAGCGACATCTATTGGTGGAAACGATAAAATAAAGGTTAAATGCGACGTGGTTTGACCCTTCTCTACATAACACAAAAGTTTTCTATGTAGTATTATTACGTTTTTCAGTGTATACAAATGCTAATTATGGAATGCTTTGCTGTGTATATGATGGGATTAGCAAGGTGTAGTTTATTATGAGTTGGGAAAACCAAACGAAACTGTTATTGTGAAGATCTACGAACGTCAATTGGTTAAAGTGAACGAAGTATTGTTGCAAAAAAGACCAGCAACAGCAGTTAACCGAGATAAAGTAATCCTTTTGCATAACGATGTTTGGCCACTCGTTGCAAGGGTTGTCAAGGATACGTAGTTGCAGCTCGAATGAGAAGTCTTGCTGCACTAAGTGTACTCATCAGATATAAAGCCTTCTTAATTGCTACTCGTTCAGATCAATCAATACAGTATGGTTTGGCTGGAACGAAATTTCACAATATTGAGGAAGTGCGCAAATGGGTCGGTGTTTGCATCTCTTCCAAACCAATATTGTTCTTTCGACCTAGCATCTTCGTATTACCAGAAAGATAAGAAAAAGTTGTCGAAATTAATGGAAAATATTTCGATTTTTATCTACGTAATATTTTTTTCAATGATTTGAAGGAATCATGCTCTCCCTTTCTTTTTCTTTTGCTTTATGGAGTAGCAATGATCTGGATAAATCATTCTGTCTTTCTCTCTTTCTCTCTTTCCTTCTTTCTTTTTGTTTGCTTTGTGGAGTGGCAATGATCTAGAGGAATTATTCTCTCTCTTTCTCTCTGTCTCTCTTTTTTTTAGACTTGTGGATGTAGTGGAAAACATTAATGAAGAAAGTTATCGTAATAGAAAGAGAGAGAGAGAGTTAGTGTTGATAACTCTTTTGAATATTATTTAAATGCAAGTCATCAAAAATTGATTTTGCAAGATCGCTGTTACTGTTACTGTTACTGTTACTGTTACTGTTACTGTTACTGTTACTGTTACTGTCTCTCTTTCTCTCTCTCTCTTTTAAGACGCCCGATTTAAGATATAAAAACTTATATATCATTCCATTTGTCTGTTATATGTACTTATGAGGAAATTCAATAAAATATTTTTTTAGAAATTAAAAATTTTATTTGAATTTTTTGCAAAATTGCATTGAGATGCACTACGCGGCAATGCGATCTGCATATGAAGTCTCTCTGTAGATTTTTTTCTTGTGTATGTTAGAATTTATCTCAATATTCTCGACAAACATTGATGAAATTATGTTATGTTAATAACGTGCATGCATGAAATGCATGAAAGCGCATATATTCGCATTTCGTGTTTAAGCCGCAATCTATGCACAGAAATCTTGATAATTTAACTAATTTAATGGAATTATAAAAACAAACTAACATTTAAATAATATTTTATTACAACCATTTATTCTTATGTGTTTTTATGCGTTTTTATACGTTTTTTTTTGCTGAGTTTTGGTTTGCGATGTAAAAACCGAATGCATGCCTTAAAATAAATTCTGCTAATGAATGCTAATCAACGACAATTAAAACAATGCAAATAGTTGTTAAATATTTAATGCAAACTTCATGACATAGAATTCGCAATTTAATTGAAATTTTATATGTGACAAAAACATGAAATACGACACGATTTTTATTCCACATCACACCATACCACACCGTACCGTGCCACACTGCACCGCACCGCACCACACCACACCACACAACACCACAGCGAACAGTGAACAGTGAACAGTGAAACATTGCTGTGTGTGGTGTATGAAATTTTTTAAACGGTTAGCGATTATAATTAATGCAAAGAGAGAGAAAAAGGAATTAAGAAGAAGAGAGAAAAAAGTATTTCAAAGAAGCTTTAGATTTTTAACGGCTTTAAAGATAATAGAAATTTTTCTTTCCTTTCTTTTTCATAGATTTCCTCGATTTAACGATTAACGGGAATTAAGCGAAAGTTAAAGACCTTTAAAGATTTATTTTATATTCTATTAACAGCTGAACACAGAGAGACAAATTGTTTGACGATTTATGCAATGTTTTTAACAAAAGAAATGAATTAAAATATTTTTTGAAGTGATATCAAGAATTCGTATTTAACCAACTGATGACGACTCGTTCCTCTCTTTTCTCTTCCTTTTATTATTGGTTTTCAAATTTTGTTTTAAGTTAAAATTGAATTTAATTCAACTCTTTACATGGGGTTTTTATTTACACACATTCCGTATATTTATTAGCATTGATATAAACGTGTGTGCTTATGTGCGTAGACTGTGGCAGGCATTTTGGAAATTTCATTCATTTCAATAGAATTTATAATTATGTTAATTTAAACTTTCGTAAATTTGATTAAAAATAAAAATAAAATACAAAACGCAGTTAAAATTTCGGTTGACAAAACTGCAAGCACGTGTGCCTTTGCTGGTTTGCAAAAATTTGGCTTTTACGTTTTGTATATCAGATCATATGAATTAGCAGAACAGTATTTGCAAACAAACATCAAAACTAAATTGTACAACAAAAGCAAGTTAGAAAACAGCAATAAAGACTCCCTTACCTTCCCTTACTCTATCCTTAAAGGGTGGATTTAAAAGAATAAACATTTTTATTAGGTTTTCTTGAGGCTTTGTTAAAGCTTTTCAATCTTTGCCATTAGCCTGCTACCCCAGGATCATATTGTTGCCCTTTCACGTTGAAGTAATCTTTCTCATACTCTTCTCAAGGATTTTATGATAGATGCTGCAATTTTTACTACACCGGCCAAAGACAGATTCGCACATCTTACGCTACAAGCGTTGCGAAATGACGAAGAAAACAGCAAGAAAATTTACAATTTTTTATCAAACTTTGAATTCTTTGACACAAGCATTAGGTCGTATGTTCGTATATTTCATAAGAGGTTCATTGCCGTGGCAACGTCTCAAGACCGACACACTTAAAAAACGTTATCAAAACATTGGAGAGATTTCTTAAGGAATTTTCCATGCATTTACTTTATGGGAAGTGATTTGACTTTTTCGAAATGCCCGATTATGATTTTCTGCGAAGAATGTTCCCACTGTCAACTGTCCTGTTACTGACTCCATTGTCAATCTCATACTTGCTCTCGATCCTCACCAATCTCTCGATGAAGCTGCACTAACATATTTCCATTTAGAAATGTCTTTCAAGAGTTTACTACAGCCTGACTGCAATCGTCTGTGAATGTATTAGAAAATTAAGAAATCAGTAGATACGACCTTAGGTATTAGCTACCCATTAGAGGTTCATACGATACCGCAGACTTTTCTGGGCGTTTGAGAAAGATTTCGAAATTTCAAGAAAACATTTCTTTGCGATTATGAAGTTATTCCTGAAAAAAAGAGATTAAGAGATTTTCTAAAAAATGTGCGCCCTTCTTCTGTCTACAAATTATGCCGTTGGTCATTCTCTCACCAAAGACGCAAACCTAAAAAATTTGCCCTTTTTCCACGTTAGCAAATTGCTCTAATTTATATCACAGTGTATTCACAACATATGTACTGAAGGAATCTATATAATCCTGCGTAAATAATACATAAAGGATTTAAATGAATATCATCGTCATCATCAACATCAATATTGCTAAAGGCAACAATAAAATTCTTATAAGAAATTATTGTTGTTACTATTCGTTAATTCAAATAGATGTACGTGGGGGTGAGTGTGTGTAAAAGGGATTTTATCAACAGATGTATATATTCTAAGGTCTCATTTCATCATCAGATTTTCATATCAAAAGTACTGAAGAAGATTTTATTTTGTAAGCGCATGTTTAAGAAATTGTTTTTCATCGTTGAATAAGTTTTGTTATAATTTGCAAGGAAGAACTTAAGAAGTTGCTCATGTTGCAATAATTAATTGCTTACTTTCCTTTGTGTGTGATGAAGAGCATGAAAAACCAAATTAATTGAAAATTATATCAATTTTATACACAAATTTACAACTAAAGTATAATACCATCTGACAAATGATTTATAAATAATTTAATTTTCCTCATTTTCTGTATGTTCTATATGTTCGCAGGCAAAACTAACTTAAACTCTCCTGCGACATACAAGCTAAAGCTAGACATTTTGAAAATTTCATTTTCATAAAAATCTAGCATAAGTAATCCAACATGAATTTTGGACAAATAAAATCCATTCGTTGCTTATGCACAAAATTCACAGGCGCACTTTAACATTTGAACTACATCTACATATATTCATATATATATATATATATATAGATAAATATATAGATGTTGGCTTAAAATGCAAACCAACAAAAATCACAAAGGTGCTATCACACGTTAAATTATGTAAATTGAATTTTCTGTTGAAAAGATTTCAGAGTTTTTTGAATATAAATAAAATCATCATAATGGAAGTTGAAGTGAAATTGAAAGAGAAATTTTCTTTTATTAATAAAAAGATAAACATACATGCAAACTTCACAAATTCACTGTCAGAAATCACATCTCTTACCCAAGGACCAAACTTGCTTACTTATATCGAGTACTTGACAACTTTAAATTATGTCTGAAAGGTACACAAAATCAAAATTTCAAAATTAAAATCTCATAATCAAGTGAAAGTGTTAGAGATCATGGGGAACAATGTTGCAAGATTTCGAATTTCTTCTTCGTAAATTTGATCATCGCATATAGTATAATATATAATAACAAATAAGTAAAAACATATTCTATTTAACATTTCAAATTACATCGACCATGAGGTCCTTATTCAAATGTGAAGAGATAAAGGCAATGTTCTGCTACCTAATGATCGACTATTGTCCATTATTCAAAGAGCATCTCCGACATGTTGCCGAGAAAGCTTCAAATGCAATGAAGGCACTAACGAGCATAATGCCCATCACAAGAGGAATCAAACAAAGCTGGAGACTCCTAATCGCTGGTGTAATAAAATTAATCATTTTATATGGCTCTGCCGTGTGGCATAAAGCGATGGACCCACATGCAAAACAGGCATCCTAGCAATGTATCGCCTGTGCGCAGTGAGAGTGGTTAATTCCGGATAATTTCCGATGAAGCGGCCATTGTCATTGCATGTATGATCCTTATTGAGCTACTAGCCAAAGAAGACACATACGTAGTGCCCGTGTAAAACACATAGGAACGCAATGGAGCAGAGAACAGATGGATGCACGAACTCATCCCAAACGTGTGCCAACGGTTAAGTTAGAACAATATGGCACTCAACTTCTTAGCTGTCATGGATGTTTCCGAGCGTACCTATGTAGGTTTAAAATAGAGCAGCACCTTCTTCGGAGTTTATGTAAGTGAACTGAAGACGCCGAGCGTGCGTCCGAAATGCCAAGACGAATGACAGACTGCAGATGGAAATCGAAGTAGTTCCTCTCACCGACAATCCCGTGACAAACATGTTGCACGACCTGGAAAGATGGAAAGCGTTCGCAGTCTAAACCATTTACTACTTAATGGAAAAACGTTTATATCTATGTCGATGAGTCATCGAAGAACTCATCGTATGGACGTTGAACATATGTGGTCGCAAAAGGGCGGAACCACAAGTCATCGGGCACGCACCATTTTGCTATCGTTCCGCTTAAAATTTTCCGTATGTGTCATCTTACGTTTTGTTGATATGAATGGGCCACGAAGATCGTGCCATTTTTGACCCTTAGACTTTTTTTTTTTGAGAGTAGCGCAAAATGTCTATTCTAGGCGAAAGATCCTCGAACTTTTGACGCTTTTAAAACAAATATTCGGGAAATTACGATCGAGCTATTGTCCGCTGTGTGCAGACAAGTCATCGAAAGCTACCTCAAAAGAATTCAGTGCTATAAGATTTCACAGAACTCTCTATAATTAAAAGTAATGCTAATGGGTTGACGCTGGATATTTCGTATTTTTAGACTTTCGCTATTGAATCATTGAAGAGGGAGTAAACAGATTTTCTTCGGAGAAAGGAAAAACAATCGTATTCGTTCATTATTGTTGTAAACTTGTTAGCAATTTCTCAGGCTGAGAAATAAGAAACTGAAAAATTTTACGAAGTGTTTGGGCAATGGGAGTAAACAGACGCCTCACGTTTACTTTAAACCACCCCTATCTTAACCTCAGCTGAAGAGAAAATCCAACAGAGTGGCCACGCAAGTTATCAATCAATCAGTCCCTTTTGTAGGATACTCCACTTTCGCAGCAATTATTTGTCTGAAATTAACTGAAAAACGGGATTTTCTAAAACACTTCTAAGCGTGAAATGAAGAACGTACTCATTGATTATATAAATATGTGCAGTAGTAAGTAAGTAGGTAGCAAGGCAGAGATCCTTATTTGAGACAATAGTGCTCTCATCACTTTCCTCTAAAGACTAGTAACACAAACTATGGTGTACTTAATTTTGAAACGCCCGAAAAGAGGTTCTTTAATATATGTAAAGAGAAGGAAGAGTGTGGACATATAAGGTGGGGTCGGCTTATTAAAAACTAACAATTTCTTTGCATATTTGTGAAGAAATAACTTATGTGTTAAGTATTATTAATTTATTTAATGTGGAAAAATTGTTACTGGGAAGTTAAGTGAAGGAAATCCAAAGTTCACGGTTAAGCGTATAAAGGCTTTATGAACATGAATGCGTGTCGTTGTAACGTTTCTTTCTTTATTCATGGAAAATAAACATTTTATTTTTTATTTTTTATTTTCCTGTTTGTTATACATATTAAGGCACTTTTATAATGACCTCCAAGAATATGAACTAATATTTTAAAAGCTAAATACTTACTTACATCTCTTCTTGGTAGCTTGAATGGATTTCATTGAAATATTTTCTACCTTCAAAGTGCATGCAGAACGTTTCTCATACGTGCAAAAATATTCCCCAGCAAGTGAACAACATTTTTTCTTCCTAATGAATATGATAAGGGATTTCAGTGTGTCTTTATATTTTTCTCCGTATTGCCATCAACGCGTGCAAAGCCTTTGTATTTATATAAAATAAATGCCGGAGGTTTTTTTGCATATCCTTTAATCAGTCAACGTTAAGAACCTCAAATTTGATTGTTGATAGTTTGAACTCAATACAGAGTTTCCAAAACAGTAGTGAAAAAAGAGAAACTTTCGAAAACATTTCAACTCGTGGGTTAGTAATAACGAACATCACAATGACAATCTTTCACTTGGGATCGTATAAAAAGCTGGTTTCTTTAAAAAGAGTCAAAATTATCATTGCTGAGAGTGAAAAAATTCAGATTAGTTATGTAATATAACATATATTATATAATTATGCGTATGTAATACATTTAGCTGTACCCAGTTTGTCGAGAATATCCTCTAGTCTAGTTGGTGCACATTTTTCGTTTCCTAGTTTATCAGTTAATTTCCTAAAGTCGACTACAAGTTTGCATTCCTTTCGTATATTGGAATTTTTCTTTGGTCCTATGAGTAGAGAGGGGTGAGAGGGGTGAATTGTAGCGAAAATGAAAGAATGTTGCTGTAGTAGATTTTATTTTAGGCTAAAGACGGGCACGTGCTCGGTTATTCCCGCCAAGACTTTCACTCCAATTTCTGCCACGATATACTCGGCGGAGTGTTCCTGATTGCCTTTATTTTTCCAAAAAGTGATACTTATATACTATTTTTTCTTGAATTAGTTTAATACTGAATGAACGTGAAAATGTTCACTCTACAAAAATATCATATAAATATTTAATAAAAAAAAAGTCGCTTAGCGTAACTCTGTATTTCAACTTTTTTGCAAAAATGCGAACGTTGCATATTCTTAAGTGTGCCGTCTCGTTTGGCTTCTCATTGCGTGCTATGCAACGGGCTCATGGAAGCTTCTACTATGTTTTCATTAATTAATTTGTGTACCTGGGTACTAATTTCTGAACTAGAAAGTCTGTTCCTGTTTCTAGAGAGTCAGTTCCTATAATTCCGTCTAATGATATGGGGAACGATTGTTCTACTATATGAAAGTCATGTAAGGGTTTAATTTGTCTTATTTGTAAGTTTACTACTGTCATTCTTATAGTGGTCTAGTTTATCCGAACTTAGGCCACTTAATTCGTAATTATTATTTCCTATACGTGTGTTGATGTCCTAAAAATTGACTTTTGTTAGCATTTCATTTTGTATTGTGTTTTCTGCTTATCATCTTTCGGATAAATTAAATATATATATATAGTAAATCAGTCAGCACGTGAAAATGTTGCTGCAGTCGAATAAATGTCTTCAAAGTTGATTGGGAAGCAATGCTTTCTTAGAGTGCTGCTTAATCAAAAAGAAATTTTTAGAGCGGTATCAGAAAGTTTTTTTAAACAACATATTTTGGAAAGTTTAGTTCAAAAATTTGAGAAATAAATTTTATTGTAAATTATTAAAGATTTCAAGTATTGAAAACAAACAAACTAATCTGGGACTCTCTAATGAATTTTTGTTTGTTTAGAATAATATCAAACAGGCCAAGTTTGTAAATGTTTGCCTAACACTGTTTTTCTTCTTCTTCCTCCTCTTAGTAATTTACTTTATATACCAATTTTGACATATTATATATGGAGGATATAATTTAAGGAGTAAAACGCTTAGGTGTGATAACAACAAAACCTTTGTCAGTTCTATCAAGAGAAATGACAAATTATTTGTCAAAATTTTGCTTGGCACTTGATATAGAGACTGTTGATAATAATAATGATGATGACGATGATAATGGTTTCGATGATAATCACTTTTGCATAAAATGATGGTAAACTAACGTGACATTCATTCTCTGGTGAATGTTCTTTGACAAGCGAATTCGAAGAGGGCATCTATCTACGCGAAGCTGTGTTGTAAAAGGTTAAGATATATATATGCAATATATGTAAATACATGTATGCATAGGATTATTAACATCTGCTTATGACGCTCACACAAACAAACAAACAAACCGGATACAGAAGTTTACAATATGAAATTGTTGCCATAAGTTAATTTATATGTAAATATAATCAGATCCATACAAGCATTGTCTTTGATATAAGAAGCAGGCAGGCAGGTGGGCAGGCAGGTGGGCAGACATGCAGTTAGATAGGCAATCGTATTTAAACAAAGTAAAAGTAAAATGAAAAAACAAATTATATTGAAAATGTCATTTATATGTAGAAAAAATTCCGAATATAATAGAAATAAGAGAAGAATTTGAAATTTTTTCTATTAAACCCATCTTGAGATGATAACTTAACTAACTTACTTCATATGTAACCCCTTAGGGAATATTTCTCAAAAAACTCTTTTATATTTATATTAAGGCTCAACGTGAAATTAAAGATTGACCAGCTCATGTTTCTCTCTTTGTGGTTTTCTATATTTGTTTACTGAATAAATAAAAAAAATTTTCAAAAAATCACTAAGGATCTGGAAAGTATTATAGTTATTTGCAGCCACATATATGGCGAAGTTTGGTCCAAAATTATTTAAAAAAAAACTAAGATTTCAAAAATGTAAATATAAAATATATAACAAAGAAAGGTTCTGTGTTGTGTTTTAATAAATATATTTAATAAATATATTTTACGTAATAATTTCAATTTGAATATTTATTGAGTACCTTTCGCTGAAACCGAAAATGCATCATTAGGAACTACAGGAAGCAAATAGAGAATAGCAGGTCGAAATTAACTTTAAGTAGCGTTTGACTATTCATCTTGTTGTCACTTCAACTGTTTGTAAGACCCTTTATTAGACCATCTCTAAAGACCTGTTCGTATCGGTCAATCAAATCCAAAAAATTGAAGTAAGAAATCAAATCAAAAGAAAATCAAGCAAAGTCGAAACCTAAGAACGAAGAAAAAACTAAAAAAAGAAGAATATTTGAAAGAATTTGTAACAAAAAATTGTAAAACAATTTTATTATTGGTTTGTTAAGCGTAAAATAAAGTTGCTGTTATGGTCCGTCGTAGAGGGTAAACTCTAAGCAAATTAGTTTTGTAGTTAATCGTTTCATTTGTTTAGTATTGAATTCAACAAAACTTCGTTTTTCACTTGCTTTTGTTTTTACACAAGCAAATGAAGCTAAACGGGCCTTTTAAAATTCATAAGGAAAATTCGACGAAGAAACTTTTCCATCACTAACTTGGAACGTGCTATTCTTCTTCTGTTATTAGCAGATATAACTCTTTCTGATTAACTCTACTTGCAATTTTCTGGTCAAGTGGGGTAGAAACTTCGTGTTTCCAGGGCGAAGCAGTCAGCGATCTCTTCCACTGGAAACCTCTTTTCTGGTAAATACGACTGCATCGGTCTGAACCAATGGTAATCAAAAGGAGGCTGGTTTAAGAAATATGCTGCAGTTGGTATAAGTTTCCAAAGATCATTTCTTCCATTAGCTACATTTTTTTCCAATTTAAAGGGGAATAATATACGGTACTGCTGTTTAACATCCCCCTCTTTACGCTTACTCCATACACGGAACGAAACTTATATTGTATGAGCACCAAAATCAAAACCATACAAACATCATGTAGATTTTATAAACCGACGGATTTCAGTGCTAACAAAGCCAATTGGAAATTGCAAAAATAACTGAAATGCTTTCAAGTTTATGATGTTGAAACTAAAAAAATTCCCTTATTGTTGAGAGATGAGCAAATGAAGATCTTTTGCATTACATTTGTGAACGCTATAGTGATCATAACGCCAAGACCGACTCTTAGTCTAAACTTAGCCAAAATTTCATTATTTTAAAAGTGTTGGAAAATTTTCTACCCTTAAAAAAATGATAATATTTTATAAAATATATCTTTTGTGATATTTTGAACTCGAGAATCTCTACATCATTTTCTACATCATCCACGAAGGCTTAGCGAAAGATAATATTTTATAAAATACATTTTTGTGTGTTTAAACACAAGAATCTTTTTTTTTAGGGAATAATGCGATCAATATTAAAGTTTATTTCTTCTACAAGTAAAATCTGTGATATTTCATTCTCTACTTAATTTTCTACATAATGCACAAAGGCTTTGCAAACCCAGGAAAAACTTCAATATGAAAGTAGGACTGATTATCTCAATATGATGTCCATAGAGAAACACTTTTTCAGAGATAATAATGCATCTAAGGAGTATCATAAAATTCACTTTAAGCCATATGTATATAACTTTATTTGTTTTTTTTTTTTTTGTTTAAGAACATAATCATTAGTCATAAAACATATTTTATTTGAAAAACATAACATTTATAATTAAATTATTTCCTTTTGAATAAATTTTTGCTTAATAGAATTATGCCCAATGCTATGTTGTGCATTCATGTCCATAAACTTTTTGATTACCATAAAATATATCTCAATATAAACTAAAAGCAGACAAATGAAAAGAACCACAAAAAACATAAATTTTATCTGTGTGTTTAAAACATTCATTGATATCATCGATTGCTTTTCAAGACTTTACCAGTTCTTTGCGTTAAAAATAAAAGGCTACCAATAAATCTATCTACTATCTGTCTGTCTGTCTGTCTGTCTCTCTGTATTGTGCAGTTGTAGTTGCAGTATAGGTATCCACCTGTAGTGGGTGGAGAGAAGTAAGTTTACCTATACATCCTCCTATATATTCTTGATAACCGAACGAACATATGTACAAAGCCACGTACGTACACGCATTTACGTAAGTCTGTGGCAAATAAATGCATTTCATATATAATTTAATTTTACTCATGAACAAACTTAAATATAAATATATTTTTGCATTATTTGTTTACCGTACTTCAAGTCTTATGTATGAAAATATATAAACACATCATTACATAGACTTTCAGGTAACCATCGTTCACAATGACGTTTCATACTATCAAATGAGAGAATAATTTTTAACAGAAATCAAACGTATATTATTATCCTTCATTTGTAAGCAGTACCAGCAACAGCAACAGCAACAGCGACAGCAACAGCGTCAAACCATGCATAAGTGATTCATTATCTCAATGTGTTTAATCTCATTCAATCAATAGTTGTTACTCTAAATTACTTAGTTAGACACAAATAGAGAAATAGTTTGTCGCCCTTTAAATAATACGATAAATCAATTGATGAATTAAAGATACCAACAGCTCAATAGGGGACGCAAGCAGGGAAGAAGAGCATCGATTGAAATCAATTCATTTCCAAACAAAAAGCCCAAGTTGTTGCAATCAGCAAACATACCACATATATAATATTACATATACACACGCACAAATATCTCTATATATATATAAAAAAAAAAAAAAAAAAAAAAAAAACTTCACGCTTTTTGCGTATGGATGGAGTGGAGTGTTGGTAAATTTTTATGAATGCAGTTGCATTTTGCTTCGGTAAGTACTTTTGCACTTTTGCGAACGTAAAACACAAATAATCATTTGAATAAGAGCCATCTCTCTACAAATACCCCAACACCAATACCATCAAGTACGCACTCACACACACTCACTCAATGCTTATACAGCATACCACCATCAGCAACCAACAAAAAAACAAAACAACAAAAATGTAGCAAATATTCCTCATTTCTCAAATGTTCTGTGTAGACCAGACCAGCATCAAGTTAGTGAATATGAAGCAGAAATTTTTACTTAAAGCAAAAAAGCAAAAGATGTACAAAAACGTTATTTTAATACTTAAGTAGTCTGGCGCATAAAGAAAAAGAATTTGTTTGCTTTAGGCTTTTTATGATGCATAAGCTCTATTTTCAATTGTTGTTTGTGTAGTTTTCGATCGACATAACTTTTTTTTTGAAAAGATACTGAACAACAATCGGGTTATCAGTAATAAAATCATAAGCGTTTCACTGTCTAATGAACTGCTGACAAGCAAGTAAAAGAGCTACATAAAGTAATCTAAAATGTAATGAACAATTCGGTCCTTAAAATGGCGTTAACAACTCAAATTTGACGTCGAACTACTAAATGCTGTGTTTTAATCAACAAAAAAAAGCCGAAATTCTTATATTTACATGCAAGAGATTACGTAGCGAGGATGTAAATTTGCATAAAGTTTATTTTTGTAAAAGCACGTGCACTGGACAGGGCAGTTAGAGAGCCTTAATATCGACACACCACCACATCGGCAGTTATAATTCGATTTAAAATGAATATTTTTAGCTAAACTTTTTTGTCTGTTGTTGATATAAAAGATTTGCGATATTTTCTCTGCTCATATTGAATTCAAGTCTGCAAACAAATCAAAAGCTTAAGTATAGAAATTAGAAGAAAATATTTGATAACGCAACTGTCGAATATATTATATTATATATAATATAATATATAATATTATATATATATTATATAATATAATGTAATATAATATATAATATTATATATATATTATATATTGTATTATGTATAATATAATATATTATATTATATATGATATAATATTTATTAGAAATATTAAAATAATCAGATTATTGTACAGATCGCTATCATTGGTCTAACGTGAGTACCTACTTATGAAAGTGTAACCTCACGGTGCACTTGAGCGCAGGACTGTTTATCAGCGAACGATAGGCGACGTCCTTCATGCTATTGAAGAATCCCCATCGAAGGCGACTCCATTATCCTCGAGGTTCCAAAACTAACATTAATTGGTTACAACTCACGGAATGTTTTTACTCAGCTAATCGCACAATCAAACCAGATTCAGCGGTTCCATAAAAATCTAAATACAAATATTGCATATTAACGGCCCCGTTTTTTCAACATCAAATAGCCCAAGTCCAAACTCAAAAGCATATTTTAACGATTCAACAGGAATTTTACTCATTTCAGCTTCTAATTCGAACAAAACAAAGTCATTTATTTTAAAAAAAAATTTAAGATAAATTGAAAATTAATTAATTAAAATAGAAGGCTTAATAAGTAAGTTCTTGCCTGTAAACGCGTGTACTTCAACATAATCTTTTAAATTTAGGAAAAAACTACAACCAATATATTATATTTGAATAAGCGAAAGAAGTAAAACTCTATACAAGAAAAAAAAAAGAAAATTAAAAATTTCATTAAATACTGTCATGCAATAAAGAGAACTGAGCCATTTTATGTTATATTATTATAACCTTAAATGGTCTTAAAAATATTGCTCAATACAACATTGGCTTGAAGCGATGATGATATGATGCACACATCTGTAGTTCACCATAAGGCCAGGTTTTCCTTTTATTTGTTTTTTATTTAATTTTACCTTTTCTCTCATATCGCAATTTGTGTGTGTATGTATGTTCGTATGTTTTTTTGTTTGTGTTTATACCATTTTTGTGTGAGTTAATGTGCTTGCTGCGTTATTATTTTTTACAAATTCTTTAGAGACACATATGCCACTGAGAGGAACAACTACCAGCTACAAGAACAATAATAGCAGAAGGCAACGAATTTCAATTTTCATGTATGCCTTTTACATGAAAAACAAGTGGTTTTGTTTTCTGTGTTTTATTTGGCAGTCAGTACATAAAAAAAAAACACAAATAACAAACAACTTTTTAGCAACAACGGCCAAACTAACTATTGTTGTATGAGGTCTTAATTAAAAAACGCCGATATTATGAACCTTATGCCAGAAAAATATCAAAAAAAAAAAAAAAAAAAAACAAAAAAAATATGTAAACAAACATAACACAACACAACCATGGAGAAGTATAAAAATAAGAAAATTGAGAGAAATATGTTGCTGTTGTTGAGGGACTGAAGTTTTGCAACACAAAACGTTAGGCACAGAAAAACAAAAAAAACAAAAACTCAAGCGAAAAAGGAAAACCTAATATACGTTTACTTAATGAAAATGAAATGTTTGAGTTGAGTTGAAAGTATGCTTTGAAATTCATAAATTTAATAATAAAAAAAAAATTTCATTTGGGAATTCACCAAAAATGAACGATAACATAAAATAACATAAAATAAACATCGCCGCTCCCTTATGCTCTAATATTAATATTCAGTTACTTGAAATATTTTCGAGGAGAACCTGGAGGAAATTATACTAAATTTCTATTATCAAATTCGAAGATATTGATAACAGATTTTGTACAATAAAGCTTGTTAAACTTGATGTCGTTCTTAGGTTTTCATTAATTTGTTATTAGAATTTGAATTTTTTTTTTACGAATCTCAAGACAGACAGAAAAATAGAAAAAATAATTTATTCTTCCGTGATGTCTAAGATAGTTTGCACCAGCATTCTAGTAGTGAATATAGACAAATTAAAAATTACAAACAGATATAATTTTTGAATTCGAAACATCACTCTCTGCAATAGAGTGATAGAAAGCTTTCTAAAAAAACCAATTTAATTACTGGTTATCATCATCGTCGTCATCACCATCAGTGAATAAATGTTATCGATTTGTAAATAAAAATCATTTAAAAATGTTTGTCGATTAATTGAATGAAAGAATCTATAAATAGTTTATAATCAATTGTACAAAAGGTGTGTAAAACGTAATGAATGGTTTTTGTCATTCAATAAAATATTGAATTCATTGAAAGCAGTAAGAAAAATTAATTAATTAAATTGTTTTGTTATTAAGCTACAACTTTAAATAAATGAATCAAATAATTATTGATCTCAAAATTCAAAACCAGAAAATTGGAAAATTTATGATAGAGAAAATCCCTTCTTATGCGACCCCTGCCTGTGTGTTCATATAACGGCGTATTTGCAGCCACCGATGAAAGCAAAGATTGACAAGAATTCAATTAAATAAATGTAGAAGATAAAGCATTGAAAAATGAAAACAACAGGAGGGAGATGAGCTTTAGTGACTGCTTCCTTTTGTGCATAGTATCTTGGAAAAATACATATAACTTTGTCCACTGTAAAACGACTTCGTCGCATGAGATGTAATCGTTAATCGGAAAATTTTGGTTCAATTACCGACTTGTGTAGGCGGAAAAGCATGAAGATGTATAAACTTCCCGGGTCCTTTTTTTACGCAGAGAACTACGGTTTTATTCTCCATTTCTCTCCTTCTAGATGCATTCAGTTTATAATAAACGTCAATATCTTATAACAAATATTAAGAGTAGTATGTTCCCGAGAGTCGAATACACTCCCAGGCGCTAAGTGAAAGAATCTGTTGTAAAGGAGAGACATAGAAATAGTTCTGGAGAGAGAGAGAGAGCGAGAGAGAGGTAGATAGATGGATAGATAGGGAGAGGGACGGAGAGAGACGGAGAAAGAGAGGGGGAGAGAGAAATTGACAGAGAGACAGAGATAAAGAGAGATAGGGAAAGAAAGAGAGGAAGAGAAGGAGAGATCTAGGGGGAGAGAGAGAGAGCGAGATAGAAAGAAAGAGAGAAAGACATATATATATAGAACTCTATCTATATATGGAGAGAAAGAGGGATAGAGTTCTGAGGAGATAAAAGCCGAGATAGATATATAGATAGAGAGAGATACAGAGAAGGGGAGGGAGAGATAGACAGAAAAAGAGAAAGAAAGAGAGAGAGAAATAAATAGATAGAGAGTTAGAGGTAAAGAGAGATAGAGAGAGAAAGAGAGAGAGAGGGTTTAGTTTCATACAGCTCATACAGATGTGCTCTGAACAAAGTATCGTTGGTTTGAACTTCGCTATTAGAAATGACCAGAACTATTCTACCATAAGAAGAAAATGCTCCAATTGAATAGACAATATTCGTAATTTCAGTCATTTAAAAAAAAAACTTATTCAAATTAGAATTTTTTTTATTTGTTGTTTTTGTGTTTTTTTGCATTTTTTGATTTTAGTTTTTAGCAAATCATACTTTTATTATAAACAAAAAAAATATATTTTCCATAATATCAATGAAATTTCAATTGGGCTTCATTACAGGCCATCAGCTAAATGACTAATTGATGGTATGTCAGATGGAATATCGTTTTTTTTTTTTTTGTTTTTTAAATAGTAAACGCGATCTAATAAAGATAAAAATTTCAAAAAAAAAGCGTGAAATGTGAAATAAAATAAATCAACTGTAAAAATTGTGATATGATTGCAATCGTTTCATAAAAATATATAGAAGTTTGTTGAATCATATGTTGGAAAATAAAAATTAAGCTATCAGACTAAGTTGAATCAGAAAATTCAAACAAGAAAAGTCGACAACAATGTCTACGTTACATCAATGTAGAATATAATATTTGTGTAGAAAATATTCTGATTCTGATCATCTTTAATGTTTTGCTTCAATCAATCAAAGTCAAATCTTATTTCAAAGCTTCAATAGAGCTTTAATATATTCTTCACAAAACATTACGTTCCAAATTGACGTAATGTAGACATTGCTGTCGACTTCTCTGGAATACAAAACAACCACAAAACTTTCTCTTAGTTTTCGATGTTTATGAGCTGTAAGTTGTTTGATCACAAAAATTTTTGCTTCGAACTTTTAACCGAATACAATAATTGCCCAATAAACTCAGTTCAGTTTTCTTACGCAGGCCCTTCTAATCTTCGATCTGAACCTAAGGCAACTTTTTAAGCTGACCTGTGGTAAAGTAAAAGTTACAGCAAAACTGGAAACATAAGGAAGAGGAGGGACAGACAGGTAGATTGGATTACATTTAAATTAAATATTCATCTCGTCTTTAGAGTATCAACTTCATAAGGTGTTCGTTGCATTATGCAAAACAGTGTTAGCACTTACTGCGATATAGCGAATAATAAGCGTTTTAGCCTAACGCCTAAAACATGTTTAACTCCTCTAAAATTAGGATCAATGAAATCTGACCTCGTGAGATTTCTTATGTACCCTTTGGATATTGCAAACAGAATAAAGAAATTAGTATGCCCGTAATCCCTTAACAGAGTGCGTGAGATAATTTACCATCTGTTGTGTGCATCATAACTATCAAAACCAATGGATACACAAAAACAAAAAATGAACTTTTTCTTTCCAACACTTCGTTATATTTTTTCCAAAGCGTTATCCCAAAAGTAACATGCTACACAAAAAAGTAAGCATTCTTTCCTATTCTAAGCAAAACGACCGCATTGTTGCTTAGACTTACACTCGCAAACGAAGATTAACTTAACATAATATATTGAAAGAGTAGCACTTTATAGCTTTATTGTAACGTTAGAAAAACAAATTTTTATGTAAAGATTATTTCGGCGATTTCAATTTTGAGATTATTGTCAAGGTGTGTTTAGTAGATTTTTAAAAATTATCTCAGCCAGAAGTGAAATCGTCTAAAATTGCAAATAAGTTCCCCAGACTCAAAGAGACTCATTTCTATATACATCGATCGATACATGAAGACGTTACAAATATTTTTCACAGCTAATGAAAACGTTCGAGTACAATTAGTAACAGAAATACGTTAAATATTGGATCTGATAATATCGCACTGATAACGCACAATTTTAAAAAAAACATCAAATATTTTTTTATATAAAAGCACTTCACTTCATTTCCTACTTTATTTAAATATATAATAAAAATTCTATGTATTCCTCAATGAACACGCCTTTATATGAAGAAGAACAAAACTATTAAAAAAAAAAAAAAAAGAATTTCAAATAAACTTTATTTATAAAAACAAATGAATGCATTTCTCTACCTCGGGATGTGTGAATGCCTTTGAAAATATGTACAAATTTGATTTTTTAATTGAATGACTGAATGGATACTGTATGTGCGTTTGTGTTGTTCATAACAACATAAAAATGTTATTTTATTTTTAATACAAAAATTAGAAAAATTTGAAATGAACATCACACGCTGAAGTGCATCATTTGTTTATATTCGTCGTTTGTAATTAAACAGTGATTGGTGGTCATGCATATGCTGTCGCCTGACATGAAAATGTGGCGAGTTAACCTTCTTTTTTAAATCTTTTGAAAAACAATAATTGAAACAATGCTCTCAACTGGCTAATGCTACAATTTTCAGTAATAAATTTTTCATTTCTACTTTTTCTCACAAGTCACCAGTACAGATCTGAATAGTCTTCAGTGTTAGTCAACAGAAAATATCTCACCATTTAAACTATCACTTCAAATTCTTGCCGAATAATTAATCCAATATGTATTAATCTGAGGCATAACTAATTTCATAAATTGGAAGATTTCGATACACAATAGCCCCCTTTAAAACTTAGAATCGATATTTAGTATCGAAGTTAGGTTTCGTTAGTAATGATCATCGTCTCAACAAAAGTGAACCCTTTGCACTTTGCGTAGTCTCCTGGTTTGACCTTCTTAGTAAATAGAATCTTGTACAGGTGAGGGTGGAGTTCTTTCGTCAAAATTCTATTTATGAAAAGTTGTTGAGAACGATGCCGAACTGATGTTTCGGGTTTTCGGCTACACTTTCGTTTTGACCACTCTTCGGATTGTTAACACCTTTGGATGCACTTTCTCGATCGAAAATTCCGCAAAGAGTAACTTTCCCCATTTTTGTAATGGGTTTTCTCAATTTCGGCGTCACTTTCGTTTACAGCAGTAGTGTTTTTGAGAGACCAATTGGTACGTCAACTCAAAGGAGACTTATTGATTGTAATCGACCCAGTCTTCGAAGTTTGTGAGAGTAACTTTCCCAATTTTTCTTATGAGTTTTCACAATTATAACGGGTTCTTGTTTTGTGTAGTGCTCCATTTTTTAATAATTAGAATGATCATAAGTAACAGCTGATAAATTTCAGGGTTACCATTCGCATGAAAACAAAAAGACAAAATTTAAATAGTGCTTTCTTACTGAGACATCCTTTAATTCCGATTGAACCCAAAAATTTCCATTCAACCGTACCGGATTTCTGATTTCGTAGTAACGCGCGATTAATTCTGATAATCTATGTATATCAGTCATAAAATACAATTTTCAACAAATTTGTTATAGGAAAGTATGTAATTAAAAATAAACAGGTTTGAATTTTGAAAGTTTTATTAAACAAAAAATTTGTAATAATTTTGAATAAAAATACTTTTACTACTTTTATTTGACTTTTGATATTTTGTCAACTAAATATCAAATCGATTATTTTGCCAATTAAATACCAAACCTTTTATTTTGGACTGAGTTGGTAGAAATAAGCATACGACAACTGTGGGGACTTCCAGTATTAAGATACCGGACTATAACACTACAACACAGATGCTATGCCATTTGATTCAGAGTAGCCATACTGAAAAGATCTGGTTAGGATGAACCAGTCTTAGAACCTGGAACCATATTAGAAGATTTGTACACTGACTGACTTCGAAACTGAAAAGTGGCGGGAACTGGCATGAAGAAAAAAATCGATCAACAATTGAAAGCCTAAAGCAGAATGACAGGAAGAGAAAAGATGTAGGAGAGCTTGCAAGCTCACTCAGGTATTTCAGAAATCGTTTTAATGGACGATTCTACGACGATTCTACGACGATTCTGCGAATGAAACGATTCTGGACGAATGAAAATTTTAATCATATTTTATGATTTCATAATGCGGATAGTCTGAACTAAAGGATGTGACTACGATTTTTCACTTCAAAATCAAAAAGAGTTATATTTTCAAGAGAATTCACAAATAACAACAAAAAAGAAAAAACTCCTTAGAAATAATTTATATTTTATTCTGTATAATATTCTCTTCTATTGCGCATAACAATCGAAAAACGTAATTTAACAGATAAAATTTATCATCAGCAATTTTTTTATGGCAAATCAGTAAAGAATGAATGTTCACAGAATAAAATACTCAAACAAATGTGTACACTTTCTTCACGTCATCATTATGATGCAATTGACAAACAACAACAACAATGATATAAACAAACGGATATAAGTTATTGCACATGATAGATACGCCCGTAACAGTTTATGAGAAGATAAACTCGAACGAATGCATTGTCTAGTGAGTGACTTGAACGCAGAGTCACATAAACATGCAATCTGTTGTAAGTGTAGTAGTATGGTAGCGATAGTGCATGCTTCCCTTGTTAAGCAGAAAAAATTGTCAAAGTCATGATTGTTAATAATTGTGTAACACTTGGCCTAAAGCGAACCTTAGTTCCCTTTATTTTTTTTCTTAAAATTTTTATTTAATTTATTTATTTTAAAAAAAATCTGTTTTAAACTGGTTTAATTTGAGGAGATTAAAAGTGGGCGTACTTAGTATACTTAGTAAATATACATTTTTTTTAGAATAAAAAAGTCGAAGTTTTTTCAACTTTTTCTCGATATATTAAGTTGAACTTAAGTAGTGAAATTAGTTGATCATATATATGTGAATAAAGATTTACTTTAATAGAATCTGAATCTGAGACCTGTAGAATTATTTACTCATCCGAGAGAGGAGTAATGGGAGTACATACAGACTGACTTAGCTAAAGTCCTTTTATTATGTACTTACCGGGACATTACAAGTGGAATAATAAAACTATTACACTATCATCTTCTAAGGGTAAATACAAATACGGATGTGATACAATAACGCCATTTATCCTTCAAAATAGTACATTTCCGTTTAGGAAACAGGAATACAGCGTTAATGTGGAAACTACAGAGAGAGAGAGATATCATATGAGGGAAGAGGCAGCTAAACAATAAGAAACTTAAAAACAGATTTTATAAAAACTATCATTTCAGTTGATTCTTGTTTCCTTTTCACTTCTCTCTCCCCTTACCCCACGCACTTGAAGAAATGTCTTTTATTGATTACAGCTTTTACAACTAAAGCTAAAGCTAAAATTTGTCTTTAGCATCGTATAACAAACGGAATGTATTTTGTAAAGGAATTACAAAATAAGTTTCGTTTCCTTGATTTTTTTTGATTAAAGAAGAATTTAAATCCAAATTGAAATCTTAAAAAAAAAAAAAAAAAACAGAAAAAATTAGAAAAAATCATAGCAAATAACAAACATGAGTATAATAAGCTTGAATACAAAATGTGTACTTGAAAATCATTCTCAGCTTAACGGGATAACGGGATGACATGCAAACACATTCCTCGTTGGCATACATCGCAAATAGAAAAAATTTTGTTTAAGTTCTACTCGAGCAACCAACCAACTGAGATGACTGACTGTTGTGCCTCATTTAGTTGCAAAGAAACTTTTCAACAGCAACAGCAACAGCAACGGCAGACAAACCACTTTAAGCCACTAAAACTCTAATTCTGTTCCCAACAACACTCTCGAGATTATGGAAAGTTTTTAAAATAAACGAAGACCAGCACGAACAACAACAACAGCAACAATAGCAATAACGAAAATAACGAGAATAACAGTAATAAAGAATTATGTACATATTTAAATTCCATGAAAATATATAGACAAAGTGAAAATATCAAATGGCAACCAAGTCGCTGTAAGCCAAAGACCAATAAAGACAATCCAGATAAAAGAATCTAAAGATAACAACATTTCAAACCAAAAAAAAAAAAAAGAAACGAAATAACCACACGGGAATACACAAATAAACAAACATAAATAGAATAACAAAACAGCAAAAGAAAACAAAGTCGCGCATCAAAAGCATAAAAAAAAATCATACTCCGCGCGAAATAACCGTAATATCGTGGTATAATCTTCTTCTTCTTCTTTTTCTTCTCCTTCATTCCTCGTTTCTTTTTATGGAATATTCGTTATATTGCTTGCTACAGAGATATGACGTGAAATCCTCGAAGGAAAATTAATGAGAGTACACAGTAAGCGCTTATTTAACGAACGCTATCATACTCTAATACTCTAATGTGTATATGAACCTTCAGGTCAGTTAAACAAAGGAAGAATAGGCTTAAAATTATTAATTCCCTCTTCTATGCTCTCACAAATACGCATTCTTAAGCAGCAGTAAAATTTTAAGACGATTTAGTTAAATCCTTAAACACTGCTGGTGACCGGAAAATGTTGGTACAAACCGTTTAAAATTTGATATTCAAAGAAATAAAGGAAACACACACACACACACACACACACACCGATAAGGACTTGAAAGTATTGAAAATGTAAAAATTTTCAAGAGAATACTAAGTTCAAAAAGTTCATCGGATATTGAGTTCGATTTTTGATAGTCGTGGTCATGTATGCTTAGCTTTCATGGAGTTATACTCATTTTGTCATTTTGTTTGCAGCATTCAGAAGGTACCTTTAGACATCCTATAGTGTATATATATTCTCGATCAACATCAAATTTAGGATTGATTTAAACATGTCCGTTTGTCCGTCCGAACAATGTTTGTGGTAAACTTTCTCTTGGACACAAAAATTAAGATATGAATTATGAATATTCTCCATCAATATCAAATCTAGAATCGATTTAAACCTGTCCGTCTGTCCGTCCATGTTATGTTTGTGTCTGTGGAAGATCTCTTGGCCGCAACTCGAATTTGGCAAAATCATTGGAAGTTCCTGCGTGTAGTTTGGCATTGAAAAACGGGCAAATTACCTAAAGCACATGTCCAAAACACATCGTAAACTGATACCATCTCTGCTTTCAAAAGTGAAAAATTGGAAAAGAAACACAATGTATTTGTGTAGTAATGGGTTCACATTCGGAATGATTTCGAATGTTTCTGTAATTTCAGCTGAATTCAAGCAAAAAAGACATGATTTCGTCTTATAAAAAATATCACATGAAATTACATTTAAATCCCTTTTACCAGGATAGAAATATATACAGTGAAATTACTATGGAACGTTTAAAAAAACAAGTTAAAGCGTTGTAATCAAAGGCGATGAATTACCTTTCTTACTACAATTCTACAATTACGTCACAAAAAAGGAAATGAAAAAAATTATTTAAAAATGAGTAAAAGTATGCTTTCCAAGCGAGAGGGAAGGACGAATTGCTCGGTTTTCATCGAAAAATCTTATAATTTGAAATTTGTGTCATATAAAAATTCTTTTAAAATAGGGCGTGATATGGGATGTGGTGGTAAAAATAGTCTGATAAAATCCGTTTTCAATAGCGTTCATCTTCTGGGCAAAACACCTCAATGTACAATATTTCAGCGAAATATTTTAAAAAATTTCGATCCATAGACTATTCGCACCCGTTGATGATTTGTTAAAGAGGTCTTAGTAGCAAACTCACTACTAGCATACGTGGGTTCAAATCGCATTGGTTGGTACAAGGAGTTGGTCAAAATACCAATAAAAAGCCACATATGATCTAAGTTACTCGGTGCCTTCAATCATATACTGTAAATTTATTTACATATAAATATAAAATAAATAAATAAATAAAATAAATATTTTAAAAATTAATTCGACCCATAGGTTGAGCACAAGAATTCATGGAAAGACATCAGACAGACAGAGGGACGGACAGACAATTTTAAGTCAATTGCGTATGTGATCCTTAAGCGATGTGTATAATAAATGATGATCTGTCAAACTTAAAATACCCCTGCACCCTGTAGTGAACAACCCTGTGTTTAACTAAAAATTAATATTATGGAGTTTTCTTGTGACTTTTGCTTCAAAACACAAACAAATTTGATATAAATTGATAGAAACCGATTACAAACACACGTAATTACATACTGTTATGACAAATGACAGATCCCAATACCGGAATACTGTGATAAATGTCATAACACGATTGGTTATGCGTAATTAACCCTATATGTGTGTGTGATCTACATCGAGATACGAAAAACAATAAATGTCATCATATAATGCTTACGAAATGGAAAGCATGGGAGAATTTATTTTAAGAAATATTCACATTTCATTTCTAATTCCTCTCTTCCTCTTGGTTTTTCTAGATTCATTCTTCTGTTCATAAGTCTAGCAACAACAACGGTAAACTGGTGAAGTCTATCTATAAACCGCATATTCTAGGAAATTCAATTGTTTTCTTGTTTAGCAAAACCTCACAATTTTTTAAATTGAAATGGAAATTGCTTCCCAGAATCTCTAGCAACATAAAACAAAAAAAAAAAAGAGAACAGAAAACCAAACCTATCTATACACAATCAGTTTTATGTACACTCTCTGTCTACCAACATTATGGCCAAGTAGTAGTAGACATTTTCATTGCGGTCATATCGTATACATAAGCATTTTTGTTAAACTTATGCATATTAAGAGGTACAAAACTGATTTCTTTCGCTTGAATGTAAAAGTAAGTTTTGCAGTTGAAAAAAAAAAAAAAAAAAAACCAGAAAAAATCTCTCTTTACTTTACTTTACTTTAGTAGTTCACGTCATCAGAACGAATATCTTTATAGTAACTTTGGTATTTTGCCAAATGATTATAACATCTTCACATTTTCAAAAAATTGTTTGTTTGTTTGACGATGTTAATAATAATTGGGTCCATGTGCAATGTAGGAGAAGAACTTGCAAGTTTTGAAAGTAAAACAAAAAATTTAGAAAAATTTTTAATCCTTTACAAGTCCTAATATGAGAGTAAACAAAAGGAAATTAATTAAATACTAAAACATTGACTTCAAAATGTTGAATTAATGAACAGAGACCCATTCAAGATGAAGGACTATGGAGGCCTGGAAAGCCTATTAAATGTAGGAAAAATGTGTTAAATTAGACTTGGATTGCTTGGTTGAATTAGACTTGAAGGTTGGTTGACTTGCAGTTAGAAGTTTCTTTTTTCAAAGGAAAATTGATCTTTGATAGACAACAGGAGTCAAGCGAATTACTATTTAAGCATAGCCCTTTCACCGCATTCACTTCTTAATCGAACGAATTACTATTTAAGCATGGACAGTGAGGAATAAATTTTCCTTTTCGGATTATTTTCTTTTGATTTGATCTATGTCCTGGATCAGCTCGCTGGATCTCAAGAGCCATGTATTTTTCTAGTACCGTCTTATTAAAAGAAACCCCAATTTAATCTAATTTTCAGCCCGGACACTTTATTTTTAATTTTCTAGATTAATTTCCAAAATGAAAAAGTAGTGGTCCTCCGTCAATGTCATTCGTCGCTATTCAAACAAGTACCTAAGTTGGTTTCTCATTATGATCCTATACCTGACTGTTTTATGGACGAAAACCTTACGCAACTCCTACCCATGCACTGGTCGGAAAACACGAAAGGAAGAGGAAGTTGTCTTCTTCTAAGGATCTTCATATACCGACTGAATTGCAGCTACTACAATCTACCGTTTTAAAGCAATTAGCTTACATATCTATCTTAACTTAATATTACGAGAGTTATAGGTTAGGTTTTGTGTTTCATTGTTTAGTTTTATATCAACTCCATAATAGTTCTGATTGACTTTAAAATCATTCTTTTAATAAATACTCTAATGCATGCAAGGAAAAAAAAAAGAATTATTATTAAAAATAAATATTTGTTTGTGCAAATAAAAGACAGAATGAATTTTTTGTAATGAATGCAACTAAAGATTAAGTTAACAAGAAATTCTTTGTTATAAAAATCAAACTAAGGATAAATTTATTATTTTAAAATTGACTTTAAAGGATTTTTGAAATTTATTTTTTTTTTCATTTTTTTGTTGAACTAACTGTCCGCACGTAATTTCTGTTCAAATATAAACGTTTTCTTCTTCTTGTTACACTCAAGCTAATGTATTATATATGCATGCACGTATGTAAAGAATTCAGGCCTTTTTTTTTGGCTTTATGAAATAAAGTCTGCGTTTGCCTATGTTTCATACTAGAGGTTAACATTTTATACAATTCTCTAATGAAAAAACTTAATAGTCGACGAAAAATTAATAAACTTTTCAAAAAGAGCAAAACATAGAAAAACTTTTATATTAAAATGTCTAACAGCGTGACAAATTACTAACTGGACAGTTGGACATGACTAGAGAGAAGTATGGGAAACGCTAAATAATGAAAAAGGAAAATAACTTGAATCCGTCATTTGTTCACTCAGACATTCTTTCACTCGAAACTTATAACAAAAAAAGTTGGAGAGTTTGCACTAAGGGAAAAATAGATAAAGTAAGAAGAAGAAGAAGAAGAAAAAGAAAACGCCATATATAGTAAATAAAAAATAAATAAATAAAAAATAAAAACAAAAGAAAATTTAAAAAATTTCAACTAAAATGCAAAAAAGAAATATTTTGAAATTCAAAAATATTAATAAAATAAAAATCGAAAAGAGAGAAGTGTACTTCAAACGACAAGAATTGAATTCTGTGAATTCGTATTGTATGAAAATCTTAAATATTAAAGAAATAAGAACATAATCCTTTGAGAAATGAATCCAAATTGTCCTTGGTCGAAATCTATCGATAAGGAGAACTAAAGGCACACACATTTGGTTGATTGGGGGAGATGCTGCTATTAGAAGAAAAGTTTAGCAGTCGCTTTACTTTACAGCGAGATATGAATCATCGCCCAGATTAAATATAATTTGACATCATTAAGAGCTTTTCTTTACAACTATCTTAAGGATGGTGTTTACTCAAGATTTTCTTATGACTTTGGCCTGATATTTTAACTTGTGCTTAGATGTTGGAGAGAATTATCGAATGGAAAAACTTTAATCTTTCTGGAGATGGTTCCAAATTATCTTCGCTGTGGAGAGGAATATTACATCAAGGGAAAGATGGACTGATGAATGAAAGATGAAAACAAGTTATTACAGATACTGGAAATTATAATAAATATTTAAAATACTTTTAAAAATATGTTTACATTAAAACTATTTTTATGTCCGGAATTATGATAAACATTTCAAATTTTGATTATGAATAAATGAAATCAAATAAAAATATTTAATGCAAAATGGATTCTTTAAGTCTTTAATAATCTCCTGAAATAGTTACAGGATATCGTTGCTATGGAGAGAAATGTTATGTCAAAGGAAAGATAAAATGATGAATGATATATTGAAACAAGTTGTTAGAGATTCTGGAACTTATGTTAAATATTCGTCATATTTATAAGTATGCTATAAAGAAGACTTTCTCATGGCCGGAAATACGATAAACGTTTCAACTTTTGATTAAATAAAATGATTACATTCATGCAGAAATGTTGAAGAAATGAAATCAAATAAAAATATTCCCTAAGTCTTTCTCTTGAGATTCCCTAAGTCTTTCTCTTGAAATAGTATCAGAGTATCTTCGCTACGTCAAGGGAAAGATAAAATGATGGATAAAAAATCGAAATAACTTATTACAGAAGTTGGAATTTATAATAAATATTTGGAATATTTATAAATATGCCATAAAGCATTGCCTTGTCCGGAAATATAATAAACATTTCGAATCTTGGATTAAACAAAATGATAAAATGAATATAATAATCACATTCAAGCAAAATTCTTGGCAAAATGGATTTATATAAAAATATTCAATCCAAAATTCGTACCTTGAAGCACTTCCGACTTAGATTACTTTCCTTAGAATTATGTGAAAAAATAAATTGTACATTAGAAATGTGTAATTTTCGTTGTTACTGAAACGCTTTCAAAAAAAAAAAAGAATTTAATATTATTTATAACTTTTACATGCAAAACACATATTTATACTGAAAGAGAGGTTGGTTGATACATTGAGAATGAAAAAGATATCAAAAATTTTGGAACAAAGGAAAAGAAGAACGAATCCGTTTCGAACGTCTTATTTGCTCAAAAGCTCAAACAATTGTTTCCGTTTTAGCTTTCATTTGCTTCATTTGCTTGTTATGCTAACGGCATTTAACGATGTGTAGTAAACGGTGTATATGTATGTATACATGCATATGCATACACATGAAGTTATTACTACGTATACGTGGCGTTATGTGTGTGTGTGTGTGTTTGTGTGCATTTATGCGGATTTATTTTGTTTTTATGCTAAACAATTGATTTATATACATTTTTGACTATGCACACACACACACACACACCTACATACACATAAATATACGTTCGTTCATGTTTGTCTTTAAGTTTTATACGATATTTACAAGTATTGTTTGCTTATGTGTGTGTGTGGGTGTGCTATGTACGTGCAAGTATTTGATGCATCATTTCCGTTGTTGAAGTTTTAATAAAATTTCTTTTGTTTTGTTTGTTTTGTCTGTTGCTGTTGCTATTAATCTCTATGCAATAAAGAGAATCTCTTTATTTTGTCTTTGCATTGGAACGTTCGTACATTTATATATATAAGACTAAGTGTCAGTTAAATTATTATTACAAAGAGTAATAAAAGAAACAGATTATTGCCGAATTAATTCTATTAATAAAAAACTGAAGGTAACTCTTTGAAAATTTAAAATAAAGAATTTGGGGTTATAATCGAGTTATAATCGAGAAAAATAAATTTAAATATATATATAGTTTTTAAAAAACTTCGTTTGAAGGAAAACTGATTCAATTTAATGTTCTCTTAAAATATCTTTTTTAACTTTTGTTTATCCGTTATAGATAAATTTTTGATTCAAAAATTTGAATTTAATGTAAAAACTTCTAACTACTAAGATTAATTCGTTAGATAAAACGACAAAATACGATACGAGAAAATTCTACGATAAATAAAAAGAAAAGATTTGATCGTAAACATGTTTTTAGTTTTGCTTCTCCTATCAAAGGTATCAAAGATTCGACCCAGACTTGATACGATGTTTCCTATTATATACTTTTATTTCATGAATCTTTCTATTAGAGTCAAAGTAAAAAACTTCTTGGAAGAATTTTGCTTGCGCTGTTTCCTTTTTCCGTCTTTGTAAATGTAACTAATGAAAAAAGTTTTCCATCCATCCATCCATCCATCCATCCATATTCACAATTTACAAAAGTTCTTCATATTCTCATATAAATAGAAAATTAAATTCCTATACGCTTATGTGTGTATGTATGTATTTGTGCTGGCATATGTAAGATTTCTTTTCTTTCCTCACTTATCAATTAATATCTAGTTTCAACTGTATACGTTCTTAACAAAAGTAATAGAAAGTAGGCAGCAAGCAAGTTTCGGTTATACTTCGGGTTATCTTTTTTCAAGCCTCTCTGCCTCTTCTATTTAAGTCTTTTTTGTTTCATAAAAAACCTCTTATTTCAACAAAATAATGCAAACAATTTATTTAATGAACTGCATATCGATCGTATAATAGAAAATAAACTCAGTACCGAAACAAAAACTGTTCTCTTAACCCTGCTTACATAAGCTCTCACTTTTCAGATGCGGTTCAGAAAAAACGTTACCTTTTTCGGAATCGGCTTTAGGAATCTCGATTGAAACCGTCATTGATAATAATAATAATAAAAAGAAGAAGAAGAGTCTGCTAAATAAAAGTGTAGCACATTCCTCTTTAGAGCAAGAGAAGCAAAAGTATTTTACTGCCTAATTTACTGTCTTCGAGTGCTTTGCATTCTCTTTAAGTGTGTATGCTTTTAAGCTTAAGGGCAAATTCATTTAAGATATTCAAGGATGTTAACGTAGAGAAGCATTACATTAAACGAGACATTAACTTTACGAAATGGGACGCAATGATCATGAGAGAAAGGAACACGTTAGCCGAGCTGCACTGGAATGTGCTACGTGCTTATTGACGAAATGCTTCTTCTTCTTCTTATCATTTTTAAATGATATACCTGAAGCAATTGCGTCACTATTTAAGGACATGATTAAGTCCTTACTTGGGGAAATAGCATATTAGCAAGAGGTAATGAGTTCACGACGTTTTCAAAACATTAATAAACGCTTTATTCTCAAGTGAGGAATTGATGTGTAATTAAATCATTGGATTACGAAATGTTCTCCAAGCACGTGGTGTCTGATTCTACTCACTGCCTTACATTCGCACAAAACGTGATAGGACGTTTGAGGACTCAAACCGAGTACTTGTTTTCATTCCTCACAGACGTTTCCACTGCCCTCTCATAGAATCAGCAAGAATGATTATTCGAAATACTCGTGTTTCTCAGGTGATACCTGAAAGAGTTGCGTGTAGAAGCCTGTGACTAGTCACAGGTGGCTCCTATGTAGTTCCAGTAGCTTATGCGCTGTGCCAGGAGATTTAATGAATGTTTTTGCTTGCCACTGTCCTTCGCTGTACTTCCAGTGGTTAGCTGATTTTTTGTATGAATTTTAAAGTGGCTTCTTAGTACGGTACAGAAAGATTCTGGACCTATCAAGATCTCTCCCCCCTCCCCTCTCTCGCTTCACTGTTGGCTAAACAATCGATTCTTTCGTTATCGTCAAAGTTCAAATGTCTCGGCACCCATATTAGATCCATAAAGTTTTACGTTGAAATCTAAGCCTAATGATTTCAAAAATTGTCGAAATCATTTCTTGAGTTTCATGAATTATTTTCTCTCGACAATAATATCTGTTTTAGATAGCGATCAGACCCGATTCTTTTGTTCATTTTCGTTACATTTTCGAACAACTAAAGAGATTTTGAACTTAACCTTTGATTTAACTTTCGACTGTCCAACAACAATTCGTCGTAAATGAATTGAAAAAAAAAAACAAAATTTAAATCCTTTAATTTACAAACGAAAGTATCAGAATAATTTCAAAATACTTGAATGCTTGTTCTCCTATATATTCACATCATATACACACACACACACACACACAAACACTCATAAACACAAAAGTCTTACATAGAAAAGCAATTTTCGAAATAAACGTCTGTTGCTTGTAGTTAACGAGCAGAAAGCTAACGAGTGAAAGCTTTAATCACTAACTATTCGTTTTAGAGATACTGCAAGTGACAGTTTTCATACTCATAGTCATAGTTGCCCGTTGGTGTTATTATTGTTATTGTTGTAGTCAAACAAAAGTGACCAGGTAGAGTGGAGAATGCAGACAATGAAACAACAACTGACAAATAAAGCCGAAAATTATTTTCTGCTTCACAATTGGTTTCTCGTTAGACATTTGAATGGTTAGACAGACAGACAGACATACATACATACATACATACATACATACATACATACATACGTACAACACACTTTAGAAACTATAGAAAATAATAGTAATAATAATAGCAACCGAAATGAAACCAACTGACAAAACCATCATGATGGTCATAAAGTCAAATGAATTGTTTTGTGGAGTTATTTTTAAACGAAAAAAGAAAAAAAGAAGAAATTTAGAAGAATATAAAACAACAAATCATTTCACATCAAATGAAGTTATCTTTCATTTAATTTGTTTGCTTTTTTTTTTTTTCTTTTAAATCACAACCACCGCAATGATTACGAGACAGGGCGCGGCTTAGATATAAGAGAGCAATAATGGTTAAGCATAACACAAACAAAATACGAGAACGAATACAAATCAGTTTTCATCATCATCATCAAATGTGTGTTAATCTGACATTAGCTGCCACTCATTTAGCAGCAGTTGTGACTTAATTAATGTTTAGATAAACATGGAAATATAAATATATATTCGTGCTTGAATTTTGTAATTTTGTGTTTTGTTTGTGTGTGTGCGGCTTTTACGGAAATTTATTTGAAAATTTTTCATTGTCTTTCCCTCCTCCACACTTTAGTTTAGTTTAGTTTAGTTTAGTTTAGTTTAGTACCTTTTGAAGTCACAGTTTAACCAACAAACAGTATGTGGCGTCTTGAGATGATATCATCATAACTTCTCTATACGAAAAGACGTGTAATCCACATGCGTATGCGTATATACGCATACAAACCAAAATATAATATATTTTCAAACATGTATTCTGAAGTCACTCTTTTATATATATATATATATATATATATGTGTATATGTACATGTATACGATCTACGGTATATCACAAAAATAACATGACTTTCAGCATATTGAAGCGACAATTTTAATTATGACATACGAATGAATGGTGTTTTAAATTATAATCAAAACTCTCGAGAGGAAGAGGAGAAAAGGAAGCAAGACATGATAGCAACAACAGAGTCTTTGTCTAAAATCCTTAATACGTGCATGCAAACACGCACGCAATACACACGCACTTGAACAAAAGGTTTCTTAATATTTTCTATAAAGAAAATAATTTTTCCTTTTTTTTTTTTTTTGTTTCTCCTTTTGTAAATTTATGTCACGCTCAGCTTGATTCTTCTAAGAAAAAAAAAAAAAAAAAAGAATAAAAAAACTAAAGCATATTTTTTTTCTCTATTTTTCTTTATTTTCCGATAAATTTGGAAATATTTAAAAGTACATTAAGCACATCTCTGCATAAGATTGGTATACGTTTGTGTGTGTGTGTAGATGTGTCTCGGTATTGTGTACTTTAATCCAAGATGGATTTGTTATATATGGTTCTACCTTTTTGGTGTTAACACCATTTTAGTGATATGCCTTAAAATACATATTAAAATAAACCTCCCACCGGCTTTCGTACGCATATATATATATACTCACATACACATTGGAAAACCTAACAAACAAGCATACGCTTTTGCTTATCCTGTATATATATATGTGTGTGTGTGTACGCATATATATTTTTAAGCTTATTGTTACACCGCATAAAACACAATGATGCACTTAATACGCACGCAAGGAAGCACACAAGCAGGCAAACTGGCAACCAACGAACCAACTACTACATGTCCACATGCATACATACATACTACACATATTTCGATATATCTGTGGTTGCATTTTATTCCTGATATTGTAACTCGTGTTGTGCTCATGACAGTCAAGAGTGTTTACCATGTTTATAATGTTCATATATACGATATATGTATGTATGTATGTATGTATGTATATAAGCACATATTTGTACTTAAGGGCATTTATATGGATTTGTATGTGTATGTGTTGTATATCATTCAATAAAGATGCTATTTATTATAACCACATGTATGCGTGCACAAACCTTTCTTACATAATTTTGGTGAATATTTGCATTTTCCAAACTTACATACGTACATACATACATACATACATACACGCCTTTACATATGCTTGTAGTCATTGAACATATCTCTACATGAAGCAGTATGCCGTGCTATTGTATTTCGAGTTAAAATAGTTGGCTGCATTCTATGCTCACACTCTTGCATACACACATACGCACGCTTATACGCCGCACGCATGCATGTCAGCAAATGTTCTTGTCAGTGAATTACGTCATGAATGATGATAGAATATTTTCTTGATAGGTGTTTAAACATGAATGCGAATATGAAAGTAAAAGAAACTCTACAGCTACCTACGCCTCTTACTACATTTTTGTGTTGTAAAATAAAGTTTTGTTTAATTATTGCCTGCAAACTGCAAACTTCAACTTCATTATCTATTAGACTTTTAAAAAGGTTCCTTGAACCTTTAAGATTAACATTCGCATGCCATTTATGTAGGTGTTGTCGTATATATATATAGTTAAAGCAACGCCAGAACAAGGCAAAGAGAGAGAGAGAGAGAGAGAGAGAGATAGAGAGAAAGAGAGAGAGAGAGATAGGCAGAGAGAGATATTGAGAAGGGGGAAGTGGAGAAAGAAACAGAGAAAGAGAGAAGTAGAGAACGAGATAGAAAGAGAGATACGGAGAGGAAAAGAGAGATAGAGACAGATAGACAGATAGAGAGATGGCAGGAAGAGGGAGGAGAGATAGAAAAAGACAGGCACAGACACAGAAGGAAAGAGTGAGAGAGAGAGAGAGAGAAGGAGATAGAAATAGAGACAGAGAGATGGAGAGGAGGAGAGATATAAAAAAAGACAGAGATAGAGACAGACAAGCAGACAGAGGGGTAGAGGGAGTGAGAGAGAGAGACATGGAGAAACAGACAGACAGAGAGATAGAGAAGGAGATGAAGAGGAAGAGCAAGAGAGAGAGAGAGAGAGAGAGAGAGAGAGAAAGAGCAAGAGAGAGAGAGAGAGAGAGAGAGAGAGAGGAAGAGCAAGAGAGAGAGAGAGAGAGAGAGAGAGAGAGACAAAGAGCACCAGACGATGGTCGAACACCATTACTATCAAGTTATGCATGCGATCTATGTTATAAGTAGAAGATTAGTTGATTATGCGTGAAGTCATTTGTTCTCCGGTTTCCTTTCAAATTTAATCCTTACGGCATCTTCTACGAAATAGAGGAAATTTGAGATGTTGAACAATAGTTTTCACAAAACGATGACTGACAACACATATGCATTTCCTGCTTTAAATCTTTAATTGCTAAACAAAATTTTTTTCTGAAACTCTCGTTAGACGTCCTTAGAAACCTTTGTGACGTTTTCTGAGATCTCTACTAAGTAATTTTTCTCTTCGTGTAACCAACTAATTATGATTGGAACGAATATAATTAATGGGTAAGTTCCTTAATATCCTTAAAGGTTTAATGCTTTTTAATTTCATTGTGCTCATGTGAAATATTCTCATATATGGAATTATTTTAGATTAATGAGTTTCAATGCATTTTAAAATTTGGTTGTGTTTCTTTTCTACTTTTTGAAAATCTTCTTTAACTTTATGTTTCGAATTCTTTTGAAAATTTAATTGTGAAAATTAATGAAAATGAATTAAAGGGAAGAAATCGTGTCACATTGCTGCAGTATTACTCTCTTATCTCTTTGCCTATTATCCCTTTTCCAAATTCCAATTATGACGAATGAAATGAATTCTGTCAGCATCAGCACCAACAACCTCTATCATCGCTTAAGGGGGTAAGGACATCAAAATCAGCTGATTTCTTTAAAGTTACCGTTGGGCATTTCCTGTGCTTTAGATTAATTCTACAAAATCACAAAATTAGTGCATCTCCTCTTTCTGTGAGATATGAAATCAAAACATAATCAAAGAAAGTAACGAACAATTTCTTCAGGCCTCCCTGCATTAATGTCTTATTTTCATTTAAAATGAAAAGTAAATTTGGTTTTAATTAAATTTCTTGTTGTTCTTATTGTGGTTGCTGTTGGTGTTGTATGCGCATATATTTATAAACTACGTACGTAAGCACATGCATGTGTAGTGGTAAATTTTATTTGTTCTAATACTGAAGCTCAAGTTTTTTTCCTTTTTTTCCTTTTTTTTTTTCATTACATTTTTTATCTTGTTGTGTCTTTGTTTGTTTTACTGTTGCTTGTTAGTTAGTTTGTTTCCTATGTTTTAATGCCTTTTTCCGTGTGTGTGCGTGCGTGTGTGTGTGTGTGTCAGTTTGTTGTTAATAGGTGGATGGCTAAGGTACTCTCACAATAGCTTCTCGTGGACCGTAGTTAATGCTTTAAATTTATTTACAAATTGTTTCTCTTTTATTTTTCTTTTCCAATTAAATTTATTTCATTCAGGTTTTTATTCTCTCTCTCTATACTTATTTGCAGTGGCACTGTGTGTTGTGTAGCAGTGTGTGTATGAAAGAAGAGGCAACCGTTAGAGTAGTTATAGTAGTAGTAGTAGTAGTAGTCTTCTCTGCTTTTATTTAGAGTTTTGAAGCTGAAAGTAATGTTCGAAATTAAATTAAATAACAAATAAAAAACAATAACGTAACAACAAATAAAGTTCTCTCAGATGGTAGAATACGAGTCGCAAGCGTTATGCAAGCAATTTGAAGCAGACAACGTCAGTAATAGTAGTTCGTGGTTGGTAGCTGGTGGTTGCTGGTTGGTGGTATAAATGGCCTAAATCTTTTCTACTACCGTTTTCTATATAAAATATTCTTAAATATTTAAATTTAAAAATTTAAAATTTTTCTTAAATTTTGTTGAAGTAAAGAAATTTTAAACAAAAAACAAACTTCTGGCTCTAGAAATTCAACAAATAAATCAATCACTTATTGGACATGTTTTTGTATCTGATTAGAAAGATATTTAAAGAATTTATGATTTATAACTGTTTAGTACTATTTAAGCCTATTGGAACGAACAGTGTGTATAAACATATCATTTACAAAGGATCTCATCAAGAAGAAAATAAATTATTTCTCATTCTGGCTATAACACAGATATTATTTCTTTATATTCCTGTAGTGTATTTCATTTAATAGCAGAACTCAATTGAACTCGTTGTGAGTTTTTTTTATCTAAATGCATTAAAGTGTCTGCTAACTTTAAATTTCTTTTCTTTTTTTTTTTGCTAAATATTTTTTTCACTTCTAATAAGTCACGTCTTTTGCCGGCTGTTTTGCATACCATTCAATGATTAGAAAGGTTTGATCAAAACTTAAGAATAACTCCTTATTAATCAATTTTATTCATCGCGAACAAATTATTCTTCAAAATTTTCCCTTTTTCTTACCTCCTACACAGAAGAAACGCTATTACACTTATCCAAATAAATTCGAGCGGTTGCTCAACGAAAGATTGCTCCTTGTAAATATTGCTTGCCTAGGACACGGTTTGAAGAATGCTTCTTGTCTGGTTGTGGGTAAGGCCCCTTGAGAAGTATCGCGGCGGCTGTGGCAGAAGCTGAATGAGAACATCGTCTAACCAGACTTGAAGAGATTCTGGATTATATCCAGTGAAAGTTTGTTTGGAAATTTCGAGAATAGCGGAGCTGCTTTCGATGGATATTCTTTCACAGCTTGAGGGACGTCGATTATCGTTCGCCGAAAAATAGCCTTGTGCTTATGTGCACCGTGAGATTAGACTTTCAAAGTTAGGCAGATATTCACGATAAGCCTACGATAGCAACTTGCCCTTATCTACCCTACATTAAGGCCCTTAAAGTGCTAAACGGGAAAAATTGAATAATTCGTCAACTCGGTTAAAAGTACTTCTTACTTGATTACGAGAGGCTTAAATTTCACACTATTATTTGAAGATGAAATTTCTTAATAGCGAACGTCTTTGGCGCAAAGGTGTAGCAAGTTTGTTTACAGAGTTCGCAAGCTTGGTAGGAGAGATGTAAGAGAGACTGGCGGCCGGATAGACGGACAGACAAACTTGAATCGATCCGTATAATAAAAGGTTTGTCTACTTTAAGTACTTTAAAGTGTTACATACGTCAATAACGACATCATACCGACAAGTGGTATAATGATATAAAAAAAACAAATATATTTAAATTTAATTAAAATTTTTTATCAAATTTTATTCGATTGTTTTTCCGCTTATGATATTCAAAACAACATTTATAATGGACTTACAATAGATTGCCTTTGATTTTTGTAACTTTAATAAACTTTCAAAGTTCAATTAAAGTGCATTTTATATTGAAAAAAGTATTGAATTGAAATGATTGAATGGTCTTTGAATTGGAATGATTTGAAAAGTTTAGATTGCATAGCATTTAATTGAGTTGAATTGACTTTTACTCTGTGCCCGGAAGACAATTGTTTTCTTTTTCTTTTCTAAAAATTTTTCAATATGAGCCGAACTTGTTTCGCTATATTGAGTTAATTAGCTTACAATTGTAATTTAGCGAATCAGTTTTGGGTCCATATTTTGAAAATAGTTCAATTAATCATTACATTATACTGCTAAGGTGTAGTCTCTTATTGCAACAGAGGTTTTCAAAATTTTCCTTTGATTCTTAAACTGTTTCAAGATATTTCTTAACATTTCGTCCGAAATTATATTTAATACTTCGATTTGATTACACCACTTATTAAATTTATACAAATATGTTGTGAAGCGAAGCGTGATATAAAAAGTTTTCATTTAACTTAACGACTTCATTGAAAATAATGGGAAAATTTAATTATCATTTACTTTCTGTAACTGTAATGATCTTTGAATTTCATTATCATTTATCTTGATCTAAAACTTATCATTATTATTCGTAATCCAACAGAAATTATTATTTTTTTTTTATTAATTTTTATTTTTTATTATTTTATTTTTTAATTTATTATTAATTATTATCTTCTATTTATTAATTTTTATTTAACTTTTATTTTTTATTGTTTTATTTTTTAATTTATTATTAATTATTATTAATTATTATTTCTTGTTTATTAATTTTTATTTTTTATATTTTAATTTACCCAAATTAAATTTAAGGAGGATCGTATAGAATACAAAAGTAATCAATTTCAACTCAAACTCAGGTTTCCTATTGTTTTTCCGCTTATTGTGCGATTCCATCGCTTCTTTGTGATTTAAATTTTTGAAAACAAAAGATATTTATCTTTAATTCGAAGCCTTAATGCATTGTTCTACAATCTGCTCACCCTACTTGGTTGACAAGGTCTGCTTTCCTTAACTACGATTATTATGTAAAGTTTTGTAATCGTAACAATCTCGAAGCAATAGTAACGCATTTCTTTTATTTCATTTCATGCTTTAGAAACAAGAACAAAAAAAAAAAAACGATGCGCATATAAATATTTGAATATAAAATCGTGGACTAAGCTTTAGAATCTCTCCCGCTATAATTTTCTTCTTTTTTTCTTTTGCATTATAATGCATGCAAATCTAATGTTTCGCGAATTTTGTTGTCTTCTCCGGATTTCTTTTGCGTTTTTTTTCTATAATTTCTCTAAAGATTTGTCTTTAGTCTTGAATTTTTAATTATCTTGAAAGGTGCAACCTGAGACCTAAGTAATTACTCTACGTTGATAACTAGTGGTACTCAACGTACTTGGCTTAAAATGTTTATAAAAATAAATGATAATACAAGAGCAGCGAGGGCGAGGGTAAGAGCGAGAGAGAGAGAGAGAGAGAGAGAGAGAGAGAGAGAGAGAGAAAGAAAGATTGTCTACCTCTCTGTGTCTAACCATCTCTATGCAAACAGCACCTTATATATATGTGTATAGTAATAACCAAAGCGTTTATACTCATCATTAGATGGTTGGCTAAGTAAGATGTTATGAAATTGGGTCATAGCCAACGTTGTGGTTATTACAGCATCAACCATTATAGAATATGTAGACAGGCGAATATATATATGTTTGCATGTACAATGCACATCCATATATAAGGCAATAGTTGGGCATATTCTATTTAAAGGCATAGGTATGGGTGTTTATGCGCTTTGTAATATTCCATTTTGTACCATAACGGGGCTTAATTTGCAAAATTGTTTTTCTCTCTTTTGAGAGCAACGTATAAAACGAGCACATTTTTTTTTTTTTTTTTTATATCTTTTAATTTTTCTTCTGCTACGAAGTAAAAACCTTTTAGCGGAAATGTGTTTGTACGCGTGTGTGTGTGTGTACTTTTCTTATATTTTAATAGAAAAATTTGCCTGCTATTAAAAATAAATTTTAATTTAATATAAGTTTTATGGTAATTGGTTTAAATAACTTTTTTTTTTCGTTCTTCTTTCAACGTATCGTGACATTTAAGAGAGAAAGAAGCTTTAATCTTCTTTTATCAAAACTAATCGAAACAGTTAAACTACAGTTTGATTTTAATGGCAACTTTGTTAAAATTTTCTTAATGTTAGTAAACGAGATGCTTAAGGTAACCTCATTCGAGCATAAGTGTATGAAAAAGGAATAAGTAAGAAAACTAAATTCGGCTACGCCGAGTCTTTTATACCCACCACGTTTATCTTCAAAAATATGTCGCAGAAATTGAATATCCACAATGTGTAGTACAGATGTCTTGTGTGATTTGATGGTGTGATAGGTTTCTGTCGTGGAGGTTTAAGCCCACGTTGCCCGATTGAACACGGTGTTGGGAAACGCACACTCAACGCATCGGGGATGATTAGTCCCTGAGTGCCAAATGGAGACACGATAGGGGTTATGTACCAGGTTGTAATGCCACTTCACATTCGACCCAGCAAACTGACTCTTCTCGCGATTTGAGCTAAGAGCTGCCATCACAAAACACTTGGATAGATAGGACGTTGAAATAAATGAATATGAGTACTTCGAGGGCTCGTGACGTCCGTGCTACCAGATATGCTACTCTATAGTACAGTATAGGCGTGGCAGAATTTTTTCATTTTCGTGGAGTACTGTGAAAATTTGTATTACGTAGTTTAAGAGTAGCACGGCAAAATACGGCGTAAGCAGAGGTGTTTTCACCTTATATTATACAGTAGGCATGTCCTTTGACCGATTTGGAGCCTTTTCGGTACCAAGATACGTGCAATAAATCTCAGTGCTTCCGCCCAATTTTTATGAACAGATCTTAAATGTTGCGAAGGGGAAAATTATTGCTGCAGACATTCCATAAATAAGTAAACGGACGGACGGACACTCCCAGATGAATTTTGAATTTGATACTGGCTATTGGCAGGGTGTCTAAAGCTCCTTTCTTCACATAACAAATGTTTTCACAAAACAAATTTAATTTCATTACTGTATTATATCGGGTGGGTGCGTTCTGGGGTGATTTTATAGCCCTCATAATGGGGATATAAAAATATAAAAATAACAAAAAACACCGAAAACTATTTGCATGCCTGGCAGCTAGAGATATAAGCAACAGAATTTAGCTGCATATTTTATGACTCTTAATGAATGCCCTATCAGGTTTCCCTTCAAAAGTTTTTAATCAGTTAAGTGAGATCACGCTTTCAAGAGTATAACAACGATCTCCAGATGTATTGCTGTCTAAGAGATCGTAAAGTATATTCAAAATAAATTTTGTGAAAAATCTTTAATACAAAAATGTAAAATCATTATTGTGGATCTGAAAAATATAAAATAAAACAAATCTTGATGTTTTCTTAGACCATCTAGCAGCTGTAAGATATTCATCGATTTTGTCTGCTTTTTTTAATACTAAAATTAATGTCAACTTCAGTGATCTATTACTTAGAGAAATAAGATTAAAATATGTTACGTTTCTTATCTAAGAAATGTGAACTTGATAGGGAAATGGAAATTCAACCTCTGTTGCATATTTTTTTTATCTCTCATCTTTTCTCTCTTTACTTTCATTACATGCTATACTCGGACAGTTTTAGTATTAAGTGCGAAATTTTTTCAAAGCATTTTAAAAAAATGTGTCGTTATATTATCGCGAATTCAAAATAATTTTAATCAAACTTTCTCATCTGTTCCAGAAGTTTCAAGTTTTTCATAACCTCCATCACTTCTAATAAAAGGTTGGTTAAGTTTGTGCTTATCTATGTGACACTCAGAAAGCTTTAGGACAGACCTACATTTATTAAATCGATCGATCGATCATTTTCTGAATCGATTTAAGCTTGCCTGTCCGTCTCATATTTACTCATGCGCTTTTGAGTTCATCCTACAAGCCGTAATATTTGAGATATTTTGACGAAAATTGCTACGCTGAAGTGTCCCTTTTTTTTGTTTTAGTTTATTGAAAATGGATTGCATCGAATCACTTTTGCGGCCACCTTGTAGTGTCTTCATTTGAATAAGTAGTTAATGAGAAAAATTTCAATTTTGAAAATTTCGCTACAAAAATCGCTAAGTATTATTTCCGTACACTAAACCGTTGGGTAAAATTTGAATCGTGTTGGCCTATTTTATGAACCCTCTCCTATAGAACCGATACTATGAAAAGTAAAACTTTATATGACAAGTTGTAAATTGCACTAGTAATTTGATATAAGAACTAACTGTAGAAAATTTGGGCCATGTAGATTTATCTTTTGGACCCTATCTTATATAAGGAATCTTATGATCTATAAACGAAATCTGACATAAAAATTAAATGAACTGAATGAACTGAAATGCATAAATTGGACCCCATCTAATGAAAGATAAGCCTCTATATGACAATAACGCCTGACTTATGAAGCTTTATGACTTTATAACTTGCAAACTAACTGGACCATGTAGATATATTTTTTGGACCCCATCACATATAAGGAATCTTATGAAAGATAAGACAAGAAAGCCTAATTTTTGATATTTACCATAAATATAAAAGAAGAATTGTATTAGACGAAGTGATATGAGTTATTTAACGGTCGGCTTCGTCCGATTAAGTCGTTTTTATTTCACTTTTTTTTTTCGAAATCCAACGCGTCTTTCATTTCAGTCATTTGAAAAAACATTCATTCATAAAAGTTTTTATGTTTTGCAAGCTATCATTTTGTTCGATATATTTTTTCTTTTGGCTTTTGCTTAACATTAAACTTTAATTGAAAATGTTTTGCGTTACTTGATGTCAGCGAGCAGAGAGCAATTAATTTAAAAATTGATTTTAACATTGACGCGCATAATTGTAAGGACAAAAACTATCTGCAGCTGTCAGTAACGCGAGAGTTGAAAAGACTTCTTTTTTTTTTTTTTTTTTGTTTTCTTTTTGTTTTTTGTTTGTTTGTTTTTTTTTTTTTTTTTTTTTATAAAAGTTATAAAAACTTTCTATTGTCGAAGAATGAGAACAAACAAAATCAATTTTACGATCCTTCAAGTGGTCAATGGCGTCGTCGTGTACAGCGATAAGCTTCTTTATTTAATTACGTTGTTTTTCTCAGCCTGGGAGAGTTTTCGAAATTTTGTATTTGGCTTCAAAAAGTCACAAATTTATTGCAGAGATTTAATAAACTAAAAAAAAAGTAGCTTAAGTTGTCTTTTGTTTATGACAAAAAGATTTTACTGTAAGCAATGAGTGTTTTTTGTTTATCGACAGTCTAAGCGACACACGTATGTTGATTACGCAGAGAGAATTCCTCATTAGTGTTCGATTGTCAATGACTGCGAAGAAGACTTCATTGACTTTAATATCTTGTTTCTTAATTAATAACTTACGTATGTATGTATGGATAAGTGTACATGTATGTGAGTACATGTATTTATTTTATGATGGCCATTATCGAGAAAATGAAAAATATATTCATTAGAGACTCTTTATGAAATATTCTTTGTCTATCATTAAATATGAAATATTTATTAAAAATAAAAAAAAAAAATTAATTCATTACGATAAAGATTCTTCTATAAAAAAGAATTTGAATTCATCCCCAATTGTACAAATATAAAAACTCTCTTCTTAAATCTCTTCAGAAGTTTAGATTACCCAATATCCCCGTGTAGCCAAAAAGTACCGCAATTAACAAATTTTCGAGGAGAACATTTTAAACATCATTGTATTAGACGAACAAACACTCTAGAGAATGATGTTTTAAAAATAATTGCTCTAAGCATATCCGTCTGTCAGTCTGTGTAATGTCTGTGGTAAACATAAGTTGAAGAAGGGTCAAACCGATCACAGGCCACGCTTCAGCTACAGACAAAATAAGTCAGGAAGCACTCCTATCTTCTCGCCCTTCCCACCTTCCATTAAAATATAGTTTTTTCGCTTTTGTTAAAATCAAGCTAGTGAACATAAAAGATTCGTTACAAACGAATATAATTTTCATACTTGTTTCCTATTGGTCCCTCGCAATATCAGGTCAAATCTATAAAGTTACCCTTCTATGTTCAAGTATTACTGCTCATTCTTTTTCCTTGAAATTTTATGCTCGCTGGGAAGTTCGTCTTTTACTGCATGCAGACAGAATGTTTACGCGTTGCGAAATCACAAAAGAAAGGACAAGAAAATTTATAATTCAGGGACAAGGGAGGCACTCCTTTTGGGTTGCTTAAGCCGGAAAACGCCGAAGTTTCATGGAAAAGATTTGTTTTCCGATAATAAACTTTTTCCACGCATATTACGTATGAAAGAAGGAAATGTTTTTTTGAAAAATCTTCAGTGGTGTTATCCGTTAGTAGAAACAAACAAACTATGTCGCAAACGGGTAAAGATATCTTGAATTATGCGTCAATCATGTGAAACCTTCCACTTGCTTATTGTAATGCATGGGAATTACATGCATTATCGGAAGAATTCACTATACTTTGTGGCATATTTAACGAAAGCTTAACATAGAGAATGCATACCAACAGAATACAACAGTTGTAGTCTTTTTTCAGAAGGATGTTTAAGACCGAAGTTCCGATTTTAAAAGGCAAGCAGCCTTGAACGCATTCATTTTGCTACTAAAACTGAGCAGGAATATATGAAAAATACAAAATGTAGCATAAATTCAAAACACTATTGCCAATAATACTACGACTCAGACATCGTATGCAATTAAGTTAACTTGAGAGACTTATTACTTCTTATACACGAGCCAATAACCTCAAACAGAAGAAGCTCACGTTACACTTTGTATATATACTCTCATGCCATCTAAATAATGTACGATTGAATATTGAAAACTTTATTATGTGTAATAATCAAACACAAATATTTATATGTTTATAGGCTAGAATATTAATATCCAGTAGTAGTCAAACAACATTATGTGGGTGCTGTGTATCGATTGATTTGTGTCTTGGAGGACTGTACAAAATATGCCAACCTAACCACGAAATTCGCTATAGAAAAGTCAGACGATCGAGAGATTGACATTATTGTCGTTATTATATCATAATTCATCATTAATATCCTCATTATCATAATGTGTTATCATAATGTATTATCATATATAATATTAGCTGTACCTCGTTAGTTAACTATTTAAATATCGCGATCGAGCTCTCGTTAGCTCTTCCTCCTTGGTTAACTGTTAAATATAGCAATCGAGCTCTCGTCAGCTCCTGCTTAGATAAATCAAAGAAATTAAAATCTAAACGAAGACAAGTATGTTTTGGATCTTTAGTAGACATATTCTTCTCTGGTCTTATGACATACAATTTTAGCGATCGATAATTAAATTCATTTCTTATGAATGAAAATTTCATGATCATCGAAGTTATCGCAAAAAGCAGATCACTTTATCGTATAAAACTTGCTCGCTTGCTTACGGTCAAAGCAAAGCAATATTGTGGTCATACATAGAAACATTTCCCGCTTTTTCACAATGAAAATAATGGAAAATTTTAAAGAAAAATTCAATAAGTTGACATACAACTAAGAGAGTGGATATCCTAGCGATCTATAATGTTATGATAGCATGTAATGATAGAAGTGATACAAAACTGCCTTCTTTATATTTTTCTTCAGACAAAGGCCCTATCGCTAGATCGTGAAAAGTATAGATTTAGAGGAACTTATTTTTTTATGTGATTGTTTCCGTCGAATATTATTTTTTCTACTCGCAACGTGCAACTCACTAGCTACAACTAACCTATCTTAAGCAAAATAATGCGTTTATAAACCTTACGAACATTGCCAAGTTTGTGTTCCATTCTGTTATACCTGATAATCCCTCGCTGCTGAACTTCCCGACTTAGTTTAATTCCATCACCTATTGGATTTCACAAGGAATTTGTGTTTCATCTTTGCTTTCATCGAGAGCTGCAAATGCTGCCTTCCATGACTGCGACAGGTATCGCACATAAGACGGGATTTTCCCTATCATAGATTTCGGCATGTTTACTACAGGTGTTCTTCACAAATTTGTGACTCTCCTAAGTAAACTATAATAAATTTTTTATGATCTTTGGTGTGATCACTACATGCCCGATTTGTCTTAATAACAAATATGGGAAGAGAAATTTTATCAGGATAACGATAGGCTATCATTTGTAGTGTCTCTCAGCAGCTAACACAGCCCTATCAAGAAACATTTCTCGCAAATATTTCTTGATATTTATTGTAAACTGTGTAAGTGGTGATCTGGCAAAATATTTTAAGTTTTTGTTTTGCAAATGGAATCACAAAACGGCTTCTTTTAATGGTATCCATTAGAATAATTTTCAATTTATTGTAGTTGTAATTACGATTAAAGAAAACAAGTTAAATAAAATAATATTATAAAATATACTTGAAATATCTAATCAAATAAATTGCCACAAAAAATAAAGGAAAAGAAAAAAAAAATTCTTCACTAAGAACACGAGTCTAATAAAAACTAATAATGAAAGAACCACAAGAGCTCAGAGCAACTAAAAAGTCAAACTAAAGTTATTTATGCATAAATAAATTGTTTATAATAATTTTTAAAGTATTTTAACATATTTTTGCTAGTTTCGTGTTGTTGTTGTTGTTGTTGTTGTTAGTAGTTGATGGTGGTCGTTGTAAAACCAAGAAAATGAATAAAATGTTTATGTCAAACAAAAAAGAAAATGAAACTTTTATCACGAAAGTGTTAAGAAATGATAATAAACTGTTTTGAAAAGTTTTTTTTTTCTTCCTTCTCTGTTCATATTGTTTATTGGCCTAAAGAGTCGTAAGAAAAAGTAACCGAAAAACTGAAACCCAAAGTAAACAAAAATTAAGCAAAAACTTAAGCAGAAAATTAAACATTAAACGTAAAGTTCTTTTAATTGGTTTACTTTCGGCGAAATTATCGCAATAAGAAGAAATTGCGTAGAAAGTTATTTCAGAGATATGATGATGAACTGCGTAATGATTTCACTTGAAATTCTATTAGCTTGTGAGACTTGTGATACTGGAAGCAGAATAACAAACTAATATAAAGCCAACAACATTACCACAGAGCGAACAAAAACACACACACAATGAATCTTATATTATATGCTTGCATAGGAAATAAGCTTAACAGTACTTATCATTAAAGCTGCTATAGAAGCGGCTTAATTGCCAAGCTTGCTTATGCTTTAAAAAAAGAAGGAACAAAAACCTTAAGGATGTCAGAGGAAAGCACGAGAATTTATGCAAAAATTAAAGAAAATCAAAGTTGTTTTAAAGTTGTTTAAAGCTAAAGCCGTAAATTGCCATGAAAATGGTATCATAGCTGTTCTATGATTTACCAAATAATTGTAAAGCAAAATAAAAAAAAAATTAATATAAAATAAATATAAATTAAAAAATAACAAAAAAGTGACCAGAACATTATCTATACAAACTTTTATCAGAGTTATGATGGAAAACACAGGAGAAGTGACATCAAATCTAATGAGGAAAATTATTAACTTTAACTAGAATTTCATGTTGGGGGCGAACATAAAAAAGGTAAGTAAAAAAACACTGAGATTAATTATGAAATAATCAAACAACCACGAGGAAGCAATTAGAAATATTAACTATGAGAAAATATGAAATGTTAGTGCACGATAGCTCATATCCTTTCAACATCAACTACAACAAAATTTTGAAACAAAGAACAAGATCCGTTATTGTATTGGCCCCTGAATTACAAATAATTCATCATACATAGATACGTTCCCGTTGCCTTATCTGAATAGATTTTCTATATTGAACATATTTTTAAGGGTTTGAAGTTAGATTTGAATTTACTGCTAGGAAAGTTACAAACCAAGATCTTTAATGGGGGGATGTTCACCAATTAACAGAATTCTGGTTACCAAAGTCTTGGAAAGATTTACATCAAAATATAACTAAAATACAAATAATTTCGGAATTTTTTGAACGAATATAATAACAAACCAAACTTTTTGCTAATTAGGTCAAAAGTCAAATATGAAATTGAAAGAGCAGAAATTCGCTTTGGCCAAACCAAAAATATGAAACTGATTATGAATAAATCTTTGATCAATGACCTTTCAAACGCTGTATAGCATGCATTAAGTTTTGCTCGGACAAATTTTTTATTAGACTTTGAAAATTGCTCCAAATGTAGCAATATGAGGGCAGTACGCTATACTATACTACAAATGTAGTGAAGTTTATACTATGTATATTATGTACTATATATTATACTACAAATATAGTATATATTAAATACTATACACTATAATACAAATGTAGTATATTTTATACCATATTAAATACTACATACTATACTTCATATGTAGTATATTTTATGCTATATTAAGTACTACACACTATACTAACATATGCAGTATATTTTGTGCTATATTAAATACTACAAATACAAATACAAATGTAGTATATTTTATACCATATTAAATACTACATACTATACTTCATATGTAGTATATTTTACGCTATATTAAACACTATATACTATACTACAAATGTAGTATATTTTGTGCTATATTAAACACTATATACTTAATACATATGTAGTATATTTTATGCTATATTAAATACTATATACTATATTACAAATCTATTATATTTTATGCTATGTTAAATACTATATACTATACTACAAATGTAGTAATGTTTATACCATATAAAATACTACATGCTATACTACATATGTAGTATATTTTATGATACATTAAAAACTATATACTATAGTACAAATGTAATATATTTTATGCCATACTAAGTACTATATAATGTACTGCAAATGTAGTATATTTTATACCTTATTAAATACTACATACTATACTGGGTATGTACTATATTTTATATTATGTTAAACACTATATACTGTACTACAAATGTAGTATATTTAGTGCTATATTAAATACTATACTTACTACAAATGGAGTAAAGTTAATACTATATTAAATACTATTCTGCAAATGCAGTAGTCAGAAAATAGCGGAAGCACTAAACATCAACCATATAATAGTTTAGAATTATTTGAAAAGAGCAAGCTACAAAAAGATGCTCAAAACGATGCTCAAAAATGTACCAAAAAACCGCAGAGATATAACATATCATCCACTAGCTTACGTATGGGACTGACAAGGATAATCTTAGAAAGGTCTCTAGAAAACTGAAAAAGTAAAGTGGAAGGATGCGGTATGAAATATTAAAACTTTTAAAAGAGAAAAGAACAAAGCATAGCTTTTTTTTCGTCTCTAAAATTCCGAATCTTATTTATGAAATAGTTTAGGGTTCAAAGAATTTCACCATTTCATAGCTAATCTTATATTGCATTTTTAATAAACTTTAATGTTTTTGTTTTCGTAGATTTTGTTTTTCGATATTTTTTGTGTACACAACAACCATTAACACCTGCTTTGTCATTATATTGAAATTTCACCTTTACAATCATGATAATGCAATGAGTGGAATGAATTAGCAACCGACCGTTGCTGCGAGTCATAAATGTTTAGTTGCCAACTAATTGCTGTAGTAAAAACTTAGTTAATAACTAGCTTTTATAATTTTTTTCTCTTCTTGTTTTTTCTATACATTTTTTTTTTTTTTTGATAATAATTTGTTGACTGTTTATACTCGTGTTACCCTTATTATTATAACGATGTGATGTTGATGTTAAGCAAAGCGTTGGTGGTTTTTCTGTTTGTTACATTAGTAACGTGTTTGTTCAAGGACGACAAAATAAAAACAACTACAAAAAAAAAGAAGAAGAAGAAAAACAAATAAAACAACAAAACAAACTTCATAGATATGAAAACAATTAAACTGATATCGTGCTGTTGGTATCTGGTGTTTTACCGTAACGGTATTGTTGTTTCTGAGCTATTGTTCTCATTGCTGTTGGTAATGTTATAATAATAATGGCAACTGCATTTTGTTTATTTGTGCTGTTGTTAGTGTTGCCTGGAACTCTTTTATTATTATCAGCATCGTTCGTATCCTTTTATCCAACCTCACCACCACCACCATCATAATCATCATCATCATCATCATCATCAACAGCGTCATCGCCATCGTTAACGTGATTGTCTGTGTATTTTAAACATGGATATCATACACAATGTTTTGTTGCTTTTATGTTATTGTTGTCGAGATAGTTGTTGCTGTTGCTGTTGTTGTTGTTGTTGTTTTTGTTTTTTATGTACATCTGACTTGTTTCCAGGTATGCATGCCATGTTCTTCTGTTTGACTTCATGTTCTCGTAGAATATCTGTAAGAATGTATGCATGCTGTGCTCGTGTACGCGTGTTAAACTTTACACACAATACATATCACCTTATACGACACAACCATTTACCAAACAGTCATTATTAATTGTTTATTCGCCATTTGTGGTTAATATTTTTCTTTTTTATAGTTTTGGAGAATTGAAATTAATTTTTATCATACATTTTTCCCATTTATTTCCTGCTACGTATATACATATACATAAACATGTACATATAAACATACATAGTACATACATAGCATATATATGTATATATATATATAGGTGTATGTTTAATGTGTTCACGCACACTTTATGTTATTTCTACAGATGGATAAATAATAGACGGACAAATGTATCTAAATTGATTGCACTATTTAGGCTAAACATGTACACATTATATGCACAATTTGCAAGATTCCTGATGCATTACTTCACTTGTAAGAAGGGTGTAGCAAACTTGAATATACGTACAGTCCATTTTAAACTTTCAACGTTGTTTATCTTCACGTAGAGGACGACGTCAAGAAACGAATATACTGGGAGATAACTAGTAACTGAAAGATTTCCTTTTCAATAAGAAAAGAAGATGTTTCGGAAGGCGCTGTCGTCCGAAGCATAGTTCGAGCTGAAGATAGCTTCAATGAATAGAAAATCGTTTTGGTTGCAATACATCCTTTTCCGATTTTATACATCATATATTATATATTACATCGTACGTAATACATCATATATTATGCATCATATATTATATCATATCATATATTACGTATGTATCATATTATATATATCATATATCATATATTATATTATATCATATATTAATTATGTATCATATTATATATATCATATATACAATATCATATATCATATATCATATATTATTTTTATATTATATATGTTATCTATTATGTATTATATATTATATATTATAGGTCTGTTGGTTGATTCATGTGGACACTTGTGGAACTGTTATGATAGACATTTTTAGCAAATTTGAAAGGGAGGTGAGATTGTAAGTGAACTACAAATGAAAAGTTACTATGACAAAATTTATAAGTAGTTGTCGTGACATATCGTGCCCGTGTACAAACTCTTTACCTCTTCTTCTTCTTGTCGTATCTTCTTTTAAAGTAAAAGAAGAAGAATATCTTGGACCCAAGTTTATGAGAAACAATACATATGAAGCATACAAGATATATATATATGAGAAAACTTACATCAAAATGACATGTTTTCCTGTTAACACAAATTGAATGCTTGCTTCATATTATAGTAATACTGGGAAACTACAAACAAAAATTGAATGAAATATTTATGTATATATATATATATATATATATGTTTCTACTTTAATTGGCTTAGAAATTTTGAGGTGATTGCGATGCTTCATAATTCTTGCCGTGTGTGTTATACGTAAAACACCACTACCAACTTTATGATATTTTAACTTAAAGGTTTCTTTTGTAGGATATCACGAGAAATTTTATATTTTTACAATTTTAACATATATGCTAATAAATTTCTAACAAAATCCAGCCCAGAAAACGAAACTTTTCTAAAATGTTTCGTTATAACAAAAAACTATAAAATTACAAAAAAGGAGGGAAGAGAATATAACCAGAAGATATATTGTTGGTAAAGTTTTGCAAAAACTTATATTTCATAAATTTTTCAGACTACAAACAATAGAGGAAAGGTGCGCATACATTATATATATACACAACAACAACAACAACATCTCTTATTCATTTTAAAAATAAACATTATGCATTTATACGAAAACGCCTGACAAAGTAAAAAAGATTAAAATTGATTTAAAAGTTTGCGAAAAATGTGGGAAATTTTTTTGAAACTTATAAAGATAGTTTTGTTTCTTGATTAGCGGTGTTGTTCCGTATGTGAAAAAAGTGCATAAATATAAAATAGAAGAACAGTTATATATAACTTAACTAGAATATATGATGCCCGTGACATGCATAAGATATGATCGCACAACAATAAAGCGCAAAATAAAATATGCGTACTTTGTTAAGAGAGTTTTTGTTTTTAGTTTTTTCAATTTTTATGTTGCCTCATAAAGGACGACGACAGGCAGTTCATAAAATTGGAAAAATTTGATTGTCTATACAGTACATTTTTTATTAAACTCTCTTTCATTGCTTATCAGTCTTACTTAAGGAGAATATCCTCTAATCACTTGCTGTTGAGGTAAAGATCTAAGAAATTCGTTCGTTAGTGGAGCAATTCGTTTTAACTTCTTCCTCTCCCTGATTGTTGCAGGATTGATTATATCTCAAAAGAAACAAAATCATCTTATGCTTATGGGTGCATGCTGTGTGCACCCTTCAAAATAGTGCTCAACATTTTTTCAATACGTCTTTGCACTTTCGCTTGTCTTTGAATGACATTCAATTAATATCGTTCTATCTGTAGTGCGGCTTTTTTTGATTTATTGCGTACCACAGCATGACACTTCGCTTAAATATATTTTCTAAATTTGATTGAGAAAGTGTTAATGTGTAACTTCATGTAACGTAATCTGAAACTCTTCCCACAGCTCAATCTTTTCAGGCATTCGAGCAATAAATTGATACATTTTGAACTGATCTCTCTATTTCGAAGCGGTATATATTGTAGGCCTTTTTTAAATTCATTCAATCTATACAAGCTTTCTTTTCTTTCTTTTGATTTATTATTGTTTTCACAAAAGTGAGTTCACATTCTCGATCACAACTAATAAACATTACGCTAAACAAGAAAATATAAATTTTTAATCCGCTTAAATGCTTTCTCAAGGGATATATTGTAAGAATCATAAATTTAGAAATTTTATCAAACTTTACATCTTCAAGCTCACTTGAAAAATAATAACTCAGAGCCAACACTATTAATCATAAAAAAAATTTTTTTTGAGCGTATTAAGCTTTAGCTTCTTAGAAGAAATGAGTTCGAAGCCCTGTCCGCATTTTCTTTCCTTATCATATCAAATAAAACCAAACATCGCCATGAAAATAGGGAAATATTCAATATTTAAAATTCGACGCGATTTGAACGTTCGCACTTTAAGTTGACTTTAAGTTTAATTATTTCTCTACTATTTACTACCTTTTTTTGGATATTTGATTTTTCATTATCTAATTTTTCTCATTTTCCACCTTTTTGTAAATAGTGTTCTTGTAATATATTTTTTACAATACTTTACAATATTTTTTTGTAAATATTACTTTTCTAACGTTTACTCAATTACATCTTTACATAATGACATCGAAAAAGGAGAAACTTTGTCAGATGAAAACTAAAAATCACTTACTCTGTTTATAATCGTCTTCATATATATTCGTGCATTATCCATAACAACTTATTTCAATTCAATTTTATTTGAAAATTGTTCCGATCTTTGACGCAACCACACACCATTTAATACTTCTTTCCATTAATCTTTACTACTTTTTTTGCACATCTTTTGCTACCTTTTTTGCATTACTTTTTGACTTTAATATATTTTTTTTTTTCTTCTAACTTTTTTAACATATTTACGGCTTCATACACTTCACTTTTTTAATTTCTTAAATCTTATAGAACCATTTTTTCCAATGTAGAATTAGTTGAAAGCAATATGAGCCGATTTTAATTATAATTGTTTTTCTTAAACTTTAAAGCATGATCGAACGCGTTTCAATACAAACTAAAAAGTCCGCACCAACTAACATTGAAAAGGTCGCACAATAAAAACCGGACACGATAAACACAACTAATGGAAAATGTTATAATAATTCTCTTATAAATTAACTTTTAAAATATTTATTAGAAAGGCGTGCGCGAAATCTGTGACCGAGAGCTCTGAGTACAGTGTTAATGAATACAGTGCTAATGAAATTATTAATATCCGACAAAAATAAGAAGCGGACGATATAAATGAAGTCGCTAAACAATCGCACTTATTTATAAGAATTTTCATGTCATTCTTTGCAATTATTTGTTAAAAAGAATTAATTAATTTGCACAAACATTTTTTACACCGCTAAACGCAACACACTTCTTCGTTAAACTTCACTAAACTAAAAAGGAGGCGCTGAAAGAGTGAAATAAATGTAAACAAAAACGGCGTTGCTTAAGAAAGTATAACGATTTCCCCTCTTGCTTTTTGCTACTACGCTTTCTTTATAATTTCGTAAAATATTTGGAGGGATTCCGAATATTATCATAATATCGTATCTTTGTGTTTTTTACCACCAAGTTTTCATTGTAATTTCATAGCATATTTACAGGATTTCCGAATAATATCACAATATCGTATCCTGTAACGACTCTATCGTAATAAAGTACGGCATTCACTTAAATGGTCTTTATGAATATAGGCTGATTTAAAAAAAAACGCTAATTACTAATATTTGCACACTTATAAGAAGGAAACATTGCGTATAGTCCGGATTAGTATGAGACTAATCCCATGATCAGAGATATAATCGTAATAACATTTACCGTAATATTGTGAATACAATATCATTTTATATGCTATAGATGGTTTACCATTTAATAGCATATACTTTTCCATTCTTTGTCAATTCTGTGCTCTGTTTCATTTATTTTTTTCAAAGCACAATAATCTTAATCTCACTTTACGCGATAATGATGAAAACATTTTATTATGTTTTTCAATTGGATTTACTTTTATTTTAATGTTCATTCGAATATATATATATTTTTCAATTTTTTCATGGGGTTTCTATTATTTTGAAAAAAAAAAAAAAACTTATTTACAAAACAAAATCAAGGCATTAGTATAAATATGGTTTATAAACAATAAAAGTATAATTTTGAACCATCTTATACAGCTTTAAAAATGACGTTGAGGTTAGATTTTAAAATATTCTGGAACCATCTTGTTAGATGCTTAATGGTTAATGCACGCAAATGAAATTAATTTTGAATCGTATATGATTTAATTTACAATCAATCCAAAAAGATCGTAAGCAATTGTTATGGCAAGATGAGAAGAGTGATAGAGGATTTGTTTTTTGTTTTTTTTTTGGCCTTTTGGTAGGGAGAAAGGTTTATAAGTGAGGAGGGAGGTAAGATGGGAGCAGTATTTGTGTACGTTTGACTTGAAAGTAGAAATATCTCGAATGATGAGAAACATCATTGTTCCAAAGGCCGGAAGTATACTTGAAAAACTACGAATAAGCGGATGAAAGCGTTGAGGAAGCAAAGCAATCTTGTGAAACGATTTGATTGATGGACAAATCTTTTTTTCTCCCTTGTGGCACTTATCCTGTGTATACTATGTAAATTTATGTACATAAGCACAAGAGAGATCATCTTACGCCCATGTTCACGAGTATTTTGCTGCACGCGGTTTAGAGTCTCTAGGCAAAATCGAGAGGCTTTAAGGCATTCATGTGAAATGTGCTCTAATTTTCTGTGGACTTGAGTCTTTCTAACGGGATGAAATATTTACTGTTTTCTCTACAAACCAAATAAAGCCATTTTCCTACTTACAGGTAAAACTTTTTTTACGAAGGAAAACTTGTTATGAAATTAGATCGCACACTTGGAAGATAAAAATCATATGTTGCTTGTTTAATAATAATAGCTATTTAGATTATCTCTCTATACATTTCGAAATTATTGTGAAAAATTAGATATTTTTTATTAAACTCGTGCGTTTAAAAATCGTATTTTTATTTTATATCTCATAGCTTGGTCACACGAGATATTTATTAAATTTAATTTTGAAAGTCAATTCCTAGTCATTATAATGGTTTCGTGTTATTGAATATTCGAGTTTTCACTAAGACTCCATAATAATGCTAATAAGTTGTGGAATGAGAGTGGAACTTACGGGCGTTTCCATGAGATTTTTAATAATAAACCAAAATTTATTTTTGATTCACCTCTTTCAATACAATCAGCTGGTCTTTAACAAGCTGCCAACTATTTATCTAAGTTAGCTTTAATTGTACGCATGCCCTGTTACAACCTTCATCATTATTGTGAAAATTCTTCTCTAATTATTCTAATCTATCAATTTAATTGTAACCGTAACCATAGCGCTAGCAGCCTTATAAATATGTTTCTATTTAATTTCAACTATCATTTAATATTATTGCTGCTTTTCAGGCGAACACAAATAAAAGACTAAGACAGGGCTGTAACCATAGGAACAGGCTTTTGTGTTTCTTACTTTAAATATTGCATTTTACACTAATTGAGTTTATTTTAAGTGTTCCTCTCTTTCTTCTTCTGTAATTGGTAATTAGTTGCTCTTTATTATTGACAGTAATCCTCTTTAAGGAAAATGAATTTTTTTTTTTTTTTTTGAAAGAAATATTTTTTTATTTGCTTTTCTTTCGTATTAAATGCAATAATGAAACACATTCTATCTTCACATATGTATGCGTTTATTTATATGAGATTCGCATTAACATAAATTTTAAGTTTTATTGCCAAATTTTATGCTTATGTTTGTCAAAAACTGTTGCTATTTTCATTTTATATCTTTTGTAAATTATTTTTCTCCTCTTTTCTACTTAAAAATTACTGCAATTGTTCTTTTCTTTTTGTTTATTTATTTATTTTTTCTCTTTTTCCTTTGTCTTCGTCTGTCATTTTAATTACAAAAAGCTTTTAAAACCGTATGTGTTTCTATGCTCAAGTAAATAATTTCCACAAATCCATGAATTATAAATGCGTGTAACTATGTTTGCTTTAAGCCGCAAAAACGACAACATATCATAATTAATGAGTGTATAATTTAAGAAATATGTTATGTTGTTCAAGAGGAATATAATGCACACGCACATAAGCACACACACACACACACACATATATATATATATATATATGTATATCTCTCTTATTACCCTTGGGAATGAGGACGAGCTTCTATATTTTCCACTTATTAGGAAATGTCCTCTCTTCTTCGGATTGCCACTTTTAGTTCCACATTTTGGAATCCATCCCTTGTTGCAGGTTTGTGGTAACTGTTGGTATTGGCTCCTTCCTTGTATCGTAAAGATCTACAGCCACATAAGACGCTCTCTGTGGAAAGAGTGACGCCACTATTTTTCCAAGCATGAATGGACAAGTTACTTGTGGCTGGTCGTGCCATTTCAGTTTTGTTAGTACGACTTTATATGCTATTCCCCATGGATTGATCTTGACTTCTTGACATATATTATCGAAACACTTCCTATTGCTTTTTTTAATCGCTCTCTTCAGATCGCGCCGCAGATTTTTGTATAATGTCAGCCTATTCCCGAAACTTGGCTGCTCTCTGGACCGTTGTACTTTTCTTCTGGCTTTCAAGCAGTCCCTTCTTAGCGAGCGTATTTCCTCGGTGCTGGTGGTTCTTCTTGGCACAGCCGTGCCACACGCCTTGGTCAGGGCGTCGTTCACACTTTGACAGGGGCTAGCTCGCTGTTCTTTCTAAAATTTCCTGCAAGTCTAGCACCAAGTTGAACATGTCCTCGTCAAAGCCGTTATTTTTCCATTTTGGACTCGTGGGTTTGGGTCCTGCCTTTTGCAAATATAGCCTGGTGATCACTGTTCGTGCAGTCTTCGCTAAGCGACCACCTACACTTGTCGCGTACAAACGTGATGTCAATCATTGATCCTACAGTCGCTTTCCTAAACGTATTTTTTTGACCGTCATTCATTAACGTCAATGGTAGCACTTCCAGAAGGTCGCGTCCTCTTGCATTTCTGTTTGTACTGCCCCATTCAGCCACCTAGACGTTGAAGTCGCCTGCGATTGTGACTAGAGATTTGTTGCGTGCATCCTTCACTAGTTCGTCCAGCATGTACAGGAACTCGCCATGCGACCAGCTTGGGGGAGCGTAGCAGCTATAGTAATATATATCCCAGATTCTCGATCTTGCATAGAAGTTGTGTTGGGGATCTGCGTCTAGTAATGCTATTTCGGGAGACCAGATCGCCGCTTTTCTTGCCGATTGCACGTTTCTTTGCATTGATTCGCAATATGCCCGAATTCCATGCAAGGGCCCTTTGTGTGTTTGTGTGTGCTAATGTCTACATTTCCATAAGTTTGAATTCATTAGTTGTATAAATAGATTTAAAATTTTCTCATTATTATTCATTAAATATCCCAACATTTCTATTAAAATGTTTATTAAATAAAATCAATAAAACGTCATTGATAAAAGAGATGTTTTCCATAAAAGAGACGATTGATGTGTCTTTCTTTCAAAGCTATTACTTAACAATTAATTTTAAAAAGAACGTAATTAAATGAAGTATCAATGAAGTGTTAAAAAATAATAAAGAAAATATACTGCATTTAAAAGTCATTAATCAAAACAAATGATTTATTATTATCATTACACGTTTACAAAGAAAATCAATCTCTGGTTTTTACTCGAAATACTTTCATAAATTAAATAAAAAATACAATTTTTTATTATGTATTGGGTCTAACCTTTATGATACGAGAAGAATTAATCATTATATCTCAAATGATTTGTCAAAATATATGAAATATCAAGTAAATCACATAATTTATTCATTCTTTTTGAATCACAATGTTAAAGAAAATGACGGTTTTTTCTCTCTTCTTCTGATAGATTGGACAGGTGGTGAAGGATTATTATTCATCAAAAATATTAATAAAAAAAAAAACCAACACAAAGTTTTTTATATTTATGTTTAGGTTTCTCAAAACACTAAAAACTTGGAAAATCCTGTACTGTGATGTTTAATGAGATATAATAGCGAACCAACGAATTTAAGTCTGACCTGTCACATAATCCATAATATGATTTATCCTTTAACGGGAATCGATAACAATTGATCAAACAAATCCATAACTAAACTGACACAAAAAACCAACATTAACTATATTAACATCACTTTATATTTATCAACGACTTTGAAAATACAAGAACAGAAATTCTAAAATATTATTAAGGTAAAGGTGGAGAAGGAAAAAAGATAAGAAATTACCAGAAACCTCATACTTTTGAAAATGTACTACAACACTTAATGCAGAACTTAAGAAATATGAAAAATTCCCAAATACGAGGAAAATAAATTTGTGTAATTAATTGTTAGAAACCTTCAAATCGCAAGAGTTAATGTCAATCTATAGCAATGAAATGATAGAAATTGAAGCAAATTTGAGCGGAAATTGATGACATTCGATTTGTACCCTGAGGAAAAGAGTATTAGATCATATCAGATGTTTCTTTCAGGTACGCGAGCGTGGGTATGGGAATCTTCATAGATGCCAGCCATGGTGCCTACATACTAGACCTACACTCTACACACACTACGTTTACTGCTCGCCTTCTTGCGATCAACTTCAGTCTACACGAAAACAAAACATTTTCCCGATCCCAACATCTTTGTTGTATATCAGAGTTGTAATTAGATGTACTTCTTTCTAACTCTATTATAGGTACTATATATTTAATCTAAAATCTGGGTCCAAAACGCATCCCGAGTTTGATTCCCAAAAAGTTTTCTATCAGAAAATACGTACGAAATGTATTTCTAATGTCCATCTGGCTTGTTGAACGTTCTAAATTTTCTGTTTAGAGAATTTTTAAAAACAACTATCTCACTAACTATTATTTTTTATATAAAAAATATTTGTACTTAAAATATTTAAATGCAATTTACACTTTCAGTTTTCGTTCTTCGACATTTTTTCTTTTTTTCTTATAAATTGAAATCTTTTCGAGAAGTTTTGGTGCCGCATGAATACGCTGTTTAACCACATACTCAAGTTTAGTCACTTAAACTTTATGTTTTATCAGATGAAGTGAAATATTGCTACACAAGCTGATGCCATTTTAATTGGTCAACAACTACACGTATACGTATAAGAAAACCTATACTTCTCTCGCTTGCTTGCTTGCCTGCTTGCTTGCTTGCTTGCGAAGTATATTTATATATAAAATTTGGAAAGTATTTGTGTAAAATTTTAATGTTATAATTTTAAGCAAAACCTAAAGTGTTAAAGTATTAGCAGATTTTAGAGTAAACTATGCAGTAACACAACCAACACAACCAACTTTATCATCATTTTATTTTATACTTGACATTTGCTTGTATTAGCAAAAAACATCAACATCATCATCATTAGTTGGAGAAAAATGAGAAGTTATACGAACAGTAAAACTTTCATAACAACAACCACAAAAAGCAAATATAATAAGATCATCTAAGCATAACCACACAGCTTTAACTAAGATTTCACATTTACTAACAACTAAAGTGTAAAATTCCTAGAAAACCAAAATAACTTCACTTATTTGTTTGAAGCTTGATTAGAATATAATTATTAAAGATATTTTATACTTTACATGTCCTTACTTTCATTATATCAGTTGTGTCATAAATTGATTGATTGATAGATTAATTTAGATAAGAGTTCGGTCAAAAAGTCTCGGGATTAAGTAAGAAAAAAAACATTTTTTAATTTGCGATATTCAAAAATCTAGGAGCTTGTAAAGTAAAGCTTCTAAAAGCTAAGTCTTATGTCTGCGCAGGGTCTCTTTCAAGAAGAAGGTACACTTCGATACGGTTTTCGATATCGAAGGACATTTGAAATGCTTAAGGGCCGAATTTACTCCTTCAAGAGTCATACGATTCGTTCAACGCTTCTCAAATTCTTTAAAATACGTTTCATTTCCCACAATGACCCGGTCAATTATTATACAAAACTTTCCTGCCATAGTAGTGTTCTTTTCAAATATGCATAATAGCAGCTAGCGGCCTAATCTGGCCGAGATACTGGGAATGGACAATAATTCGAACCTCTATTTGGAAAAGATTTTTCGCATGTCTAAATATTTGTCCAAAATAGGGAAATTTTTAGGACTTCTGGATCACTTTGTAACTGAGTTTCGCTTTAAGGATTTTAAAGAACTCATAAACACAAGTAAGTTGTAACCGAACAGTTTTCGGAGATTACAAAGTAAACTTTTTGCGATCTTCAGCCAATCTAGGCTAAGGTCTTCTACGAGAGTTCTAGCACAACTTTATCTTTTACTATTTGTTGCAGACTGGCAGCTTATATGTTACAAGAATTTGTTTTTATTTTGATGAGTGAAATATGTTCTTGATTAAGCATTTGTCTGGCTTGCTTTCTTCAGTACATACATGCTTTGATTTACTTCAGGCAATCTTCACAATGCGGACTCGTAAAAATGAAACTAAGTAAATAATCTCATATATTCATTATCTACTACCATTTCTTCATATACAAAGTTTTCTTTTTCTTTTCTTTTTTTTTATATTATTCTTACAGAGTTTGAAAACATATAAATTTACAGAGAGCATACATGCAATATACATGTATATATATATATGTATATGTTTATATACAGGGTGTCTCAAAATTTACGCAACATTCGAATTTTGAGGCAAAAGAGGAAAGAGTCGCGTTTGATAATTCAGGCTTATTATTGAAAATAGAGCGCTGCTCTAAAGAGCTACGCGTTTTCACTGTCGGACAATATTTTAACAGTAATGCGGCTACTATTTATAGAAAATCATTTTCAGCAAAGAGGCCTATTTTCATCTTGATGGCTTAACTAGTCAGAAAAATTGAACGATGCTCGTTATCGATAATTAATTTTTTTTTTTCACCCTAATATGCAAGATATTGATGGAGATGACATAAGAATAATGCTCGCTATCGATAATTAACTAGTTTCTGGTCTAATTTGCAACATATCGATTAGAACGACATGAATGATGTGCACTATCGATAATTATCGATGAGAAAGACAAGTGACTTCAATAATTTAATTAAATGATGAAAAAATAAAAAATTGGAATTTGCAATTCCGAAAACAGTGAATGGTACTCGCTATCGATAATTAAATTTTTTTCAACCTAATTTGCAAGATATTGATGGAGATGACATATGAATAAAACTCGCTATCGATAACTAGTTTCTGGTCTAATTTGCAACAAATCGATGAGAACGACATGTGAACGATGCAAAAATTCAAACTTCGAAATTGGAATTCAGAAAACAGTGAATGCTGCTCACTATCGATAATTATCGATGAGAAGGATATGTGATTTCAACAATTTAATTAAATGATGGAAAAATAAAAAAATGGAATTTTCAATTCAGAAAACAGTGAATGCTGCTCACTATTGATAATTAAAGTTTTTTCAGCCTAATTTTGCAAGATATTGATGGAGATGACATATTATGAATGATGAGAACGACATGTGATTCCATTTCATTTTAATTAAATTATGATAGAAAATTTAAAATTCATTTGCGCGAATTCTGGAACACCCGATAGACATTTCTTTTTATATACATAAAATTCTCCTTTAATTTAGTGTTTCCTCTCCCTTAGCATGAATGAAATGAAATTAAATAATATATGACCTCTAAGAAAGAGAGAACAAGACTATCAGCGTTAGCATCGTACTCGAGATAATTGTATAAGACGGAAACAGGATGCGATAAAATGTCAAATGAACGTTTCTCGCTGGCTATTTTCGTGTGTTTGTGTGAATGTGTGTATGTGTGTATGTGTGTATGTGTATCTATGTCTATTTGTACGGTTGTGCCATCCGTTGTTATTCCTTATTTTTCGCAATTACTATATTCACCTATCTTGTGAAATCATCGACTTGGACAAGTGCTTGTTTACGCAACGGTTAACATAACGGTAATAACAATAAAGGTATAATAAGAAATTTTGTTGCTGTTGCTGGTGTATTTGCCCCTTTCGTCTCTCTTCTTCGTTTCTCTCTCTACTATTATAATAAATTAAATTGCAAAAGAGAAAGAGATAATCAAAATAATGTTATCTTGGAATAGGTCAACAATAAATGTACATGAAGATGATATGATTAGATAAGAATTGCATGCATATTGCAAATGATCGCTAAGGACGGTTTAAATTTCATATTAAATTAAATAAAGTTTTTCTATAAAAATAATGTAAATTCTTTATCTAAAGTTCGAATTTCAAGAAAATTTTCTCGATTTTGGGAACTTCCAGAATCGTAGACAATTGTGAGGAAACTTTATTAGTAGCCGAAGCCAATGAAATTTTGAGTCAAAGATTTGAGAGATATTTTTGTAAAATTTCAAATCGTATTTGCTTTAGACTTAAGTAAACTTTTAACAAAAATATTTTCACTTTCTTTTTTCGACAAATTTTTCAATTCTTTTCATGGACGTATTACGACCATTTCTTAAGCTGAGATGATTTTTAATCCTAAACTGGCAGCTATTTGAAGTTTATTATTGGACTTGTCGCGATCGTGATAAGCAACGCTCGAACCGAGATTAGTTAATTTGTCAACGCATGTCAATGAATCTTTGGTGTACGGCTTTTTACACTCCACACACTTGGGTATATTAAGTCCGTACGGGCGTCAGATTAACCCACCTTCTTTAGACCAATTATAAGCTTATCGGTACGTTTATCTGTCTGTTATGCATTATTCTATTTAATCTACAGATCTAAAATACTTTGATGAAATTTGGTATACTGACATGTTTTGGACCAAGAACGAAACGTACTGAAAATTGATTGGATCAGGTTAATTTTACGGCAGGTTATCTTACGGGGTCTTAATTTGGGAAAATCTTTACATGAAAAAATATGGAAGATTCCTCGACAAGAATCGCTATATAACAGTAACTTCCCATAGCAAATTGCGGTAAAAAACGTGAAATGGAAGCATCAAGCCTTTGAATTCCCTTTCGACATAAGTGTCACTGCGAGAAGTAAACCCTTGTGTGGCGGTAAGAAGGTTAATGGTACCAATACGGATCATATAGGCCCATTTTTTAGATCTCATCCTGTATAAGATTTATGGTCAAAAGTAAACCTTTTATAGGAAAGACTTATTTTTAATATTTTATAGAGAAAATAACCTTCGATACGAAACCTAACTTTGCTAAATTGGGTTCATGCTCCTCCTCTTCTCCAATTTCTCCTCTTTCCTCTCTTCTTAAGGCTCCTATGAAAAATATGGCTTTATATGGAAACATAGTATTTTACCACGAAAATGAATGAAAAATTATTTTAGGCGAGTTTATGGTAGTCTTTCCTCGACGGTAATGCTTTTAGTTGCTTTGTCGTTCAAATAGGAATGACGCCAGCTTATCCTCCGGTGGTCGATACAGAAATTATGATGAATTTTTAAAACCATAACCATAATTCCGTCGTAAGCCGAAAAAAGGAGATGGTGAATATTATTCCAAAAAGACTTGCGACCAAATAAACAAAACTTGAGACTTATATATGAATTGGCGCCAGTCTTAGGCACTGAAAAAAAGTTATGGCGTAATTAAATCGGTTTCGATTTAGTGAAGAAACGTCGTCGCCTATGCATCCATTCCTAGAGCATGGGAAAATAGCAAAGAGGACCAGTTTGCGTGTTAGAGGATGGGACAATGCAAGAGTAGTTAATATATCCGGTATCGCTAAGCAGTGCCCAGTATCTCCCTTGTCTCTGTCAGCCCCATGTCCATTTTCTTTGAATTTTGCAATATCTTGAAAGATTTGAACTGGATCCTCTTTTAATTAAAGTTAAGCATGTTTGTGTGCTTTTCCGTGTCTTTGTCTGTCCATAAATTTATTTGCTTTGAATTTTTGAAAGATTTTAAATTGACCCCACTTTAATTGTAGGAATCGATTTAAAATTAACTTAAGCATATTTGTCTCTATGTCGCTTTTTAGTTCGCATTTGTATTCCGTTGGCCAGCGTACATACGTTGTAATTTTCTAAGTATTTTTATGAAGTTTAGTGTACAAACAAGTTTCGGCTTAAAGGAGAACACTATTGAAAATATACTGGTTTGGACCTTCTTCACGACGGGCATACAAGGCACTGTCTTGAAAAAATTGTTGTATGAAAAAAACTCTTTATTCTTATTATTTATCGACAAAAATAGATGAAAAATCGTGCTTTCTTACACTAAACGATTTCATTTTTCAAATCGAGTCCAAACACATAAAAAATTCTTATCTAAGACAAACCTTTTTATGGTAGTAAAGTTTAATTTTTGGTATTCTGGGATGAAAAAAAAAAACTGAAAAAGGATACATTTTTGAGTCAAATATTAGTTCCATCAAATCAAATTTGAACCAAGTCAGTACAGGTTTCTCATGCTCTCTAATATAAGGGTAAAAATTTATCATTTTTTTTTATTATTACTACTATTTTATGATGGAAATAAGTAGAGCACATAGAGACCGGGAAAAGTGTTGTGAAGTAGTCGGTTTTATACGATTGTACGGTTTTAATCTCTATGCTCTTAGTGTTAAAGAGAAAAGATGTCCGATGATTGAATAGTCAAAGACAAAGTAATCGGAGATTAACTGCATTTAGAACCTCTGGCATTTTGTAACACACACACACAATGATATCAACCGATCGAAATTTTTAAGTCACCTTTAGTTACCTTTTATTTCCGGTATTATTTTCACATCTAAACTATCAAAATAAAACAAAGAAGAAGAAAAAAAACAAAGTAAAAATAAAAAAAGTCATGTAAAGAAACTTATATCCATACATCGAAGTCTTTTAAAACTATGTTTAAGTACAATGAAGTTCTCTTGCATTCACCATAAAAAAAAAAAGAAAAAAAAATGTTGTAATAAACGTAATTTTGGTCTTCTCTTCTCTATTTAACTTTTTCGAAGCAATAAAATTCAAACAAAGTTTAAAGATCAATTCGTCGTTGTTGTTATTGTTGTCGTTCATGATTATGAAGTTGTTAATGCCATCGGTATCAAATGTTAACTGCATTTCATGTTCATGTACATGTGTGTATGTGTGTATGTGTGTGTGAGCTTTATTCTACATCTAGTAGTGGTAGTAGTTTGACTTAATATTGAAACTGAAGGCATTGTCACACGTAAAATAGCTTATCACGTATCGTACTATCAAAGCCTTGGCTTTTCCCACCATCACCACCACCAATCACCTTTAATGACAATGTAGTGTAACAACACGTCTGTATGTATGTATTGGTTTTCAAACATAGTACCAAGTTTTTATAGTCTACAGGTTTACTAAAAGAGCGTAAATATGATAACACTTCAAAAGAGAATAGAATGTACGTTTAGAAAAGTAAACACACACAAACAAACAATATACAAGGATCTATGTTTTATATGGTAGACGGTATGTGTGAAAGAAAACACCAAAATACCGGTAAAAATCCTTACAAATGACAGTCAGTTCCAAATAAAAAAAGAAAAAAAAAAAAAAAAAGAAAAGAAAAAAACAACCGAAGTGTATAAGATTCATCTTCGAAAAAATACTTGTGCAATCTAATATGACTTTACTTAC
>KK351351.1:157859-171770 GCA_000671755.1 Glossina brevipalpis | reverse complement strand
TTCATTCTCTACGTGAATACTTCTTTTTTCTTTTTTTCATTCTCTACGTGAATACTTCTTTTTTCTTTTTTTCATTCTCTACGTGAATACGTCTTTTTTCTTTTTTTCATTCTCTATGTGAATACTTTTTTTTTCATTTTTCACATGTATAGTTTTTTTCTTTTTCTCTTTCTCTACATGTGTGTATAGTTCAATTAAAATTATTATTAAATTTACAAAAGGTTTCCATCCCTTACGAAAAACAATTCCTTAATATAGGTTCTTGTTATTTTCAATAGTTGACCGATATATTGTCACCGGTCAAATGAATATTTCGAAAAACAATAAAATAGAAACTATAGATATATGATAATAGAATTTACTGGACTGTGAAAGTATTATTCTACACCTTTGAAGAATATTGAAAAGCATTAAGTCTACCATGCTAGATGAGAATCCTTTGAGTAAATCATTTATAACTGCTTCCCTTTCCATTGTATTTTTTTTTTTCAACATTCTGTACAGCTAATGTGGATAAAGGTTACATGGTCCTCTATGTATATATATATGTATATATATATGTATATATATCGCAAGCAACTGGTATATTTGCTTTCTATCTCTATATGAAATTGCTTTCAAATATATTCAGTGAGACAAAGAAAAAAACTGTGAATGAAATACACAACTGCTATTTGGTTTACCCTCTTTGGTGAAAGTATGTTAATGGAAAATTGTGGTTTTAATGACGTTAGTTAGTCTAATTTAGATTGATTACTACTACTACTACTACTACTACTATCGTTATTACTCTTACCTTTAGTTTTTGAAATTTAACTTCAGCTTCTTTATCACCGCTATTCTTATCGGGATGATACTGCAAAGCTAAGATCTTGTACTCAGATTGAATTTGTTCGACCTGTAAGTGATAGAATATAAAAATATACTTTAATAATATGTTTGTTTCCTCTCATCTCTTCGTCTTTATCCGTTTTACTTTTATTAAAAATTCATAAGAGAATTAATATGTGGATGTGTCTAACAGATGTATTTTCTCAAACGTATGTAATGGATAATAATTATAAGACCACATTAAGAGTATTTACGAACCCAACTGGTGTTCGTCGTAGCTGCTAATGGTTTAGTGGATTGGGACAAAAATTTTACATAATATTAAACAAACTTGTTTCACTAGAGACTGAATGTCGTATCGCAACGAAGGCAAACTATTCGCTATTTCGATAAAAGTAACGTCGTTCCGTTGCATAGTTTGAAGGCATTTGACAGAGTACGATATGTTGATCTAATCTCCAAATTGATTATATTTGATGCCGACGCCAATTTCAATGATTTCATAACGAGTTTATTAAGGAACCATTTGATAAGACTTGTAATCGGCAGGTTTAGTTCAAATAAATTTAAGTGAAATGCAAGAGTACCACAAGTAGCAGGGAGGTATACAGCGAATGCTGCATAAAGAATTATACGTTTAATCGATACTTCATAAAAGTAACACAATGGACTCGAGCTTATAGGTTAAACTTTAAAACCTTTACTTTGTCTAAACACTTAGGAGTAGTGACGAACAATACGTATCCTTTGGTAGTATCAATATAGAACAATCGTCTTGATTTTCTGGGTCTGAGTATACAAAATGATGTTCATTGGACAGAACATATATTCAAAGTGTTGGAAAACTCGAACAAGGGTCTGGATTTTTTTAAGATTAAGCAAAAAATATTCCACTGCAGCAAAATTAGAGTGTAACTTTCACGAGCCGAAGGGAGCCTACAAATCTGTCTTTTAGATCTTTGACCGACCGTAGCAAAAGGCTGCGATGTTTATAGGCCGCAAAACTGTATCGAATAATCTTAATCATAGATGTAATGTAAGCTTACTTGTGTAGAGATACATTAAGTACCTTTAAAAGAACTACAGATCTTTGTCAGATTTTCGACCCACTCCTCCTGGTATTGTCTACATGTCATATTACGCACTAACGCTATTAGTCGTTCTTCAGTCGTACTACCCGCAATTGGAACAACATAGCACCAGTGCTCTTTGCCAATTTGCTTGATCTTTCATTTTTTAAGTGAAATGTACACAAATAATACTCGTTTCTTCCTTTCCTCCATTCCATTCCATTCCTCTATAACCCTTCCTGGCCACCATTGTGCCCGCACACATATAGTTGATATCCCATGAGTGACCGATTATACAATATACATATACATATATGTAAAAAACCAAATATATGCATATGAACACATTCATGTAAGTGCACTTAAAAAATCTGTTAAATATTTCATTATTTTCTCCTACATTGTCTACGCCAAGCACTGTACTATACTGTTGCCGTGTTCTTTTTAGTTTTTACAAAAAGCTTTGTGTATAAGTAGAAAGTTTCTTTGCTCTGGCAGTGAATGTAATCAAATTTATTATTATATATGTGTTAATCTAGGTAGTAAAGGATACGGAGCTGGGTAGAGAATATTAATGACTGACTGATGTAAACGTATAAATATATTATCATTGACGGTATTTCGACTCATGTCGCCTTTAGCAGCACTAACACTAACTAATGTAATTAACATTTTTATTGACCAATTTTCTGGATTTTAGTAAAGCTTTTCACATCATTTACTAAATGGCTTTTGCTTAAGTTCAATTTATTCAAGTATAAAGTAAATTTTTTTTTTTTTTTTTGACTTTTTACTGGCTTTGTGCTTAACGAAATAAATAAATAATTTGAAATTGAAATTGAGATGGAAAATTCATGTAAGAATTAGATAAAAAGGAAAGACTTTAAGTGTCATGATTGTTGTAAAGTCCAAGTAATCGAAATTGAAAGATAAAAGTTATTGAAAAGACCCCTCTCAAAAAAAAATATATTTTCCGAAAAAGCCCGATGACGGAATATGCAAGAATTTAGTGAAGCCGGCGAATTTATACAATTCTCTACGATGTATTATTTACTTCCTCCTGTATTTAGGCTATAATTATTTCAATGGTTGGAGACCTACTTGCGCCTGTACTTAGGCTGTAATTACTTCAATAGTTATAGATCTACCTAGGATCGACAGAGAGGAATAAATTCTTTATTTTCCTCTCCTTTTTAGCTTTTTATAAGCCTTGCACTTACGAAATAAATATATAAATAATTTGAAATTGAAATTAAAAACTCATTGCAAGTTATCTAAATTGAAAGATAAAAGTTATTGAAAATCCAAAAAAAATATATTTTCCGGGTAAGCCCGATAATGGAATTTTCTAGAATTTAGTAAAGCCGTCGAATTTATACAATTCTCGACGATGTATTATCTACTTGCTCCTGTAACTAGGCAATAATTATTTCATATGGTTAGAGAATTACTTGCGCCTGTACTTAGGCTATAATTATTTGAATAGTTATAGATCAACTTAAGATATACAGAGAGACGAATAAATTTTTTACTTTGCTTTACTATCTTTAAGAAGTATTTTATTTATATTTCCGTTTAAGGGAATACGAAAAGAATATAAAGCTTAATAAGTACCTACTTATTATTCATAGATCTCACTCTGTCCTCCTAAACGTTGCTATTTAACTATTTTTTTCCGACTGAGATAAATTCAATTTCTCAGCAAATAAATATAAAAAACATTTTTTTATAATGATTTCGTTAAGTAAATGCTGTTGCTTGTCAACAACTTGTTAAGCAACAAAGTCTGTATTCTATTTACATTTCTTTAAAGGTGCAAATTCTAAACATAACGTTTGTTTCCGATTGCTTGTTGCATTGTGCAAAAGAAAAAAAAAAAAACAAGCACTTACATTACATTAATTAGATCTGCTCGGGTACTCAAATTTATGTGACCTTTGCGAATACTGCCTTTCCTTTGAGTCCTTGGACGTGAACACTTTTTCTTTTCTATCTCCGGTTTTTGTCTTTATCATCACAAGTGTTTAGTTTTGTAAAAAGCAAATGTATTTCAACATCCTCGTACTATTCGCTATTACTTTATATAGATATGTTTCAACTTAACTATCATAGCACCCCATGGCCGTGTATACTTGGTATGATTTTTCAATAAATCTTTTATTCACACATATATGGTGTGCATGATGTGTATACAAATATTCAAAAGAGAGAAATAAGAGAAGTTGATTACATTACGCTACAATATATTAACGACGTTTTTTCTTCTTCTTTACTTTAATTATCATTGCGTCATTCAAAAATGTATGTGAATTTTATAAATTGATTAAAAGTTTTTTCTGCAAAATAATTTCATAACATTTCTTTATCTTGTTTGCTTTCATTTCAACAATATAGTGGATCCATTATAATTAACGAAAGAATGTTGACAGAGTCCAAAACTTTGCTTTCTACAATTAATTATTTTAAAAAGAAGTAAAAAACTTATTTATAGTCGGTTACGGTCGACTATTGAATACCTTGCATCAGTTTGCCTAACACACACAATTCTTTATTCACTTGAGTGATGAAACGTCAAGAATTATACTTTATTTCAAGGTAAAAAAAAGTGTCATGCTTTTTCATGGGAACCCTTACAGGAAATGTTTAGCAAAATTTTTAATTTTCCTCTCAAAGATCTAATTCGTGAACTATTTCTGTCATAAAATACTTTTTAGTGTCGTATATAACATCTTACTTTTTATGACAATCCTTACGTGGGGTGGCGCTAAAAAAATAAGTTCTGTATTATCCAAGTTTAGTGTAGCTTACTGTTTTTACTGTTACTGATAGGGACTTATTTGCATCATAAAATTTTGAAAATTAAATCTTTTTACCATATAAAGGCTTACTTTTCATAGAAGCGGTTAATAGTCCCAATCGATTTAACTGTTTGCGTCATAAAGTACTAAAAATTAGAGTTTATAATGTAGTTAAGTATAAAGACTTGCTTTTTGTTGAGAACCTTTATATGTGGTGGGGACCAAGAAATAGATCTATGTGGTCCATGTCTGGCAAAGTTAATTTTCATGCCAAATTGCAATTATAGACCGATTTCCATCCTACAATATTAAAGACCATACAAAAGCTTATTTTTTATGGGAACCTTCATGTGGGGTGGAGTAAAAAAGCAATAGACCTATCTGGGTCCATATTTGGTACAGTTCATTTTTATTTTTACTGTATACGGACGCATTTGCATGACAAAAGCTTGAAAAATAGGCCTATTTACCATTTCTCATTCATTTTTTTAGAATAACGAATATATGGGAGCCTCATAGTACATAATCCCATCCAGGTCTAGATTTTCCTCATTTATTCTATAGACCAAAGTACTAACTTTTACAGATGTTTATCGAGAAAGTACTATAACTTGGACCTTGTATTTATATAAAGATAGATTTGCTTTCATGAAACTCTTAAATGAGGTGGAAACCAAAAAATAGACCGACGTGGTCCAAATCAAAATTTATGTAAAATTGCAATTTTGGACCAATTTCAAACTTGCAAATATTAAAAATTAGACTTTTTTCCCTTTATCAAAGCTCACTTTTCATGAGAACCCTCGAGCGGGGTGGAATAAAAAAATTGACCTATGTTATCCAAATTCCAGTCCAAAGTGTAATTATTTTTTATGACAAATTATTATTAGAAGATTCGTTTGCTTTATAAAATATTAGAAATTAGATCTTTTTAAAGTATAAAGTCTTACTTTTCATATGGGAGGTGTGGTTCAACAACAAATGTACCCACTCGATCCAAATTTTTCACTTTTATTTTATATCCTAAAATACTAGTTTTTATCGATGTTTAATGGGAAATCTTAGAATATTATAAAAAGACATTTTTCAAAAGGGGCGTTACTTGGGGAGTGGTAGTAAAAATTGTTCGATTAAATCCATCCATAATGTTTTCTAGTTAATTTCATCAAAATATCTTTAAAATTTGCAAACACTAGTTTGTATATATAAAAATGCCTAAACAGAGAGATGGAGAGACAAGTTTAATAATAAAACGTGGGCCTATCGTAAGGCCTTCTGGGTGTTACTTACATACGCACAAACTTAATATACCCTATACTTTCTACCTTAAGTAGTGTAGAGTATAAAAATTGCTGACAAATTCTAAAAACAACCACAAAAAACTGATTAGTTGACTACGAAAGTATCACGTCACGTAGTAAGGTTCGATATGTTTTGGTAATAAATACTTCTACGAGACTATAACAATTCTTATATAAAATAAATAAAATATTACTTTTTTTTTTTTTAAAGATTTTTATAAGAAAAATTTCCGTAAATCTTAATTTTTTATATTATGAACTTATTAAAAAGAAACAAGAATTTGAAACAAACAGTTCACTTTCTTAAAAGATTATTAATTGGATTAGCAAAGTGTATGTTCTCTTCCAAGACGATATTGCAAAAGTAATTGCAAAAACTTATATACTCTCGGATTGTGAAGGTGAGATGAGAAATTCCACAATAATTTCGTTTCATAAATATTAAAAAATAATTCTCTTTAGCACTTTTAATATTTTATACATGTGAAAATGCGTAAACACAAATATACTCGTGCATAAGCGATACGGTATTTATAATAAAATTTTTCGTTCCTAGCATTAAATTTAATTATTTGTGCTCTCTGAAAATGTACGCTTTACATAAATAAATATCACAACACACACATTTTCAACACATTTTCTCTATACTTTGCTTACTTACTTTTCGTTATTGTTAATATATTTTTGTAATAAATAAAAGTTCATGTAAACATTATGTTTACAAAGAATTCATGAAGGATGTGTTGGTTAGTTAGGTAAGCAAGGCAAGCGAAAACAACAAAAAACAATATGACAAGATAGCGAGCGTATATCATTTATTTTTGCTTCAATAGATGTGAAAGTAAAAGAAAAAAACTGTAGCATACTCTTAGGCTTTCACATAAGTGTCCACAGTCAAAAACATTTAATATTATGCGGATGTATTAAAAAAGTTAAACAAAATAAAAATGAAAAAGAAAATAAAACGAAATGTAAAAAACACACAGATGCATGTGTATATATATGTATGTATATATATTCATTATTTAACGTGTTAAATGTTAAGTTGAAATGTAACATTGAAGTGAAAAAGTCATACATATGGGGGTTATTACTTTAAAGCCTTTCGGCTAAATTAAAAAAAAAGGAAAATTATATTCCAACATGAGAAGAAGGTCACATTTTATACTAGAATTTAATTCATACGTTATCCGTTGTCCGAAAGACTATACTTGAATATAAAGGAGTATCACTCGATGACAAGTTGTATTGGTTGAATGTGATTGGGAGGATCAAAATTTAATATTTCAGATTCAATGCTTGCTTTTCTAATACGTAAAAACTTCTTCTCAAAACTCATTTGCGTATTGTTTAATGTTGCATTTAAGAATGATTCGAAACTTTAAATTAAGAGTTTTAAAACTTTGCCGCCATAAATTAAAGGGTAACGACATAGGAAATTCTTCAAAAAGAAATTATTTTTTATTGGCTTAATAAGTACTTTAAAGTTTCTGAAATAGGAGAGAAGAAATTCGTAACTCGCCCAAAAGGTTTTTTTTTTAATTTTGGCCTTTTGTTGAATCACCTCCAAAAAGACCGCTTGTGGCAAATGAACGCCTAATGGGAAGTTATAGTTTAATGTCTTAACTGTTTCTAACTTCTAATTCCTCTAATACGTTAAGAGATGTCTTTACAAAATGTCTCCAAAATGATTGAAAATACCTATCTGAAATTTCATATAGAGCCAAAATATTACGAGAACCCTCATCGACTTTTATTGAATTCCTTGCCATAAGGCATTCTGTAAAACTCGCAATCAATCACAAGAGGATAAAAAAATTTATTTTGCTGACAGTAAAACAGTTCTGCTACCCTTGATGTGTATTTGAAATACACAAAAATTTGAATGAATTTCATTCCGAAGATTTTTAACTGGTTTGGATACCAAGTCATTGCGTTTTCTTTTTAAATGGAAAAGCTCGTTCTTATGCAGGGCAAGCGAAAATTGATGATACAATTTTGTCTATCGAATATGCTCCGAAAGAGGCAATGTGGACAATTAAGAAGCTCATATCTCAACATTTATTAAAAGTTATCGACTTTTTTACGAAATTAATCCAATGTTCAATTTTAAACACCTGTCGGAGACGACCTTCAGTTCGTGGTTGGATCAAAATACTTTATAGAGTCATGAGTCGCCAAACCCATGATAAAATATATTCTATAAGAACATTATATTCGGCTTTTCCGAGTCTTTTATACCCATTAGCTTTGTCTTAAAAAAAGGGGAAAAATCTAAATTTTAATGGGTAGGCGTGGCAGATTTGTTCTACTTTTACGAAATCCCGTGAAAGTTTTTATTTTGCACATAATGAGAACCGGACGAAACATCCAGCAAGCAGACGTGTTTACTGACTTATTTTATACTGTAGGCGTGGCCTGTGACCTATTCGGCCCGTTTCCAATAACAGAGTATGTGAGAGAACTTCCAATGTTTCTGCTAATTTTGAAGCCGATACATTTATTTTTGCGACCAACAATTTTAACTTTTTTCGTTCGAATTTTTTACGGAGTTTTTAGTGAAGCGCCTTTCCGCCCTTAGTGAAACCGATACCTTCATATTCGCGGCTAATTATTTTAATTTTTTCCATTCGAATTTTTTAAAGAGTTTTTAGTGAAGTGCCCTTAATGAAGGGCTTATGACATTTTTGATGATTTCCTCGAAACACATTTTATTAATAGAAGAGAATCCTTTCTTTTGGTCACATATTAAATTTTTTCATTTAAATACTCGCTGATCACATAAAAATAAATATTTTTTTCAAAAATCCTTCATTCTTCACCAGTTATTTGATATTTTTTCTCTTTTTTTATATCTATCGCCGAAAGATGGAGGTACATCAATTTTGTCGAGCAACACAAAATATACATATTCTTGATCAATCTCAAATTGAGAATTCACCTAGGCGTGTCTGTTCGTCTGTCCATCTCTTTACATCCTCATTTGGGGATTCTCTTTCCTCTTCGCAAAATTAAGGTCTTTAACAGAGGCATTCAAAGTTATTGCATGTACCTTTGTATAGAAAAGGGTCCAAATCGCATACTGTATGTTTTGGGAATGGGAAAAATCTGCAACGCCCATTCCATATTGTGGTGTACCAAAATTTGATTTTTCCGACCTATTTTTGAAGATAAAGATGGTGGGTATAAGGGAATCCGCACTGCCGAATATAGTTTTCTTCCTTGCTTTATGGCCACTACTGAAGGTGAAGGGTATAATTATTTTTCATTTTATTTGTAATGCCCAGAAGGAAATTTCAGAGACCACACAAGGTATATATATTCCTGAGCAGTATCAAATTTAGAATCGATTTCAACGTGTCCGACTGTCTGTGGTAGTCATTCCTCTGGCCGCAAAAATGAAGCTACTGTCTTCAAATCTGGAAGAAACATTGAAAGTTCTTTCACGTACGCTGCGGTTGGAAATGGGAGACTTACAGTTTAGAATTGACTCAGCTTCTTCACATTTTTTGACCGCTTTTCGAATTGTGGACATATTAGGTGCACCGTCTCGACTGAAAATGCCGCAAAGTTTGCAAGCAGTCAGGTTCAGGCTAACTTTCCCTATTTTTGTAATGGATTTTCAGGATTATAACGATTTCTTCTTCTGTGTAACGAAAAAAGCAACGCCTACAGGATATAATAAGCTGAAAAGAGGTCTGTTCCCTGGTTGTTTGCTTAGTGCTCATAGAGTGCAAAATAAAAATGTCCACGTTATTCCATAAAAATTAAAAAAATTTGCCACGTCCACCTATAAAAAAAACTCAGTTTGTTCTCTTTCTATTAAGACAAACGTGGTGGGTATAGAAAATTCGGTTCAACTGAACCTAGTTTTCTTACTTTTTTTCTACCTGTTTAGGTTTACGTTCGAGTCAGTTACACTGCTTGCGCAGGTTCCCTTAAGTTCAAAATGTCTTGCTAGCATGGCATTTTTGCTTCGTTTTTAATATTTTTTAAAAATAATTTTTGTTTTTAATATCTTCCTTGCTTACATCGTAAAAAAGTTGTCATCTTATTCTACCTTCCTTTTTTGACTGCTGTAGTGTTCTCTTAAGAAGAAGGCGGCAATTATTTCGATCTTTTTTTTTTTCTCTTTCACTAACAGGGGCGTTAGACCCTAAATTGATTTATCACATTCTTTAACTCAACTCAAAATCTTTCTGGGTGATAAGAAGCATTTCGGGTATAGTTTAGATCTTTTAGATTAAAATTCAAAGTCATACTGCGAGTTGCGAGAATGATTGGTAGCGAACTGTTCGAATCACTAAATTGATTCCCCTTTTCATTCTAAGCAAAAATGTGTGCACAAATTGTGATGTCGTATATTGTACGCACTAAACTTATTATTTGACGATGAAATCTAATAAATTAAATCGCTAAATAAATAAATAAATTGATATAAATAGAGAAAATGATTTTCTATTAAACGCTTCTTTCACTTTGATATGACAGAGAGAGACAAGCAAATATCAATGAATTTATTTGATAAATAATGGAATCAAATTAAATTCAAGGTATCAAAGCACACATCAAATCAAATGAAAATATTATTGTAAAAGTAATGAATGTTTTTACATTTCATTATACATAGCTATGTATACATATAAACATACGCCAGTAATAGAATTTACAATAATAAATATTTATGTAAAAATTTAAACTTTCATTGATAAAGAGACATTTAATGGTTTTTTTTCTTTCTATTGTTGACAATTTGTATGACACAATTGTTGTCGCACTCAAATAATATAACAGCTAATCTATGCGTTAAATCGCCAGCATCACCATCATCATGATGATGATCATTATACTTTATAATGTTAATGAATTGACACACACAAATGCATTGAGGTCTTCGTTCATATATAATAATTGTGTGTGAATGTGTGTGGATGTTTGTGTTAATGTATTTGAATGTTTATATGAATGTTTGTGTGAATATATGTGAATGTGTGTGTGTGTGTGAATGTATGTGACTATGTGTGTGACTATGTGTGTGAATGTGAATGTGTGTGTGTGTTTGTGTTTGTGTTTGTGAATGTGTGTTTGTGTTTGTGTTTGTGAACGTGTGTGTGTGAATTTGCGTTTATTTGTTTGTAACCCTTCATATGCCGTTTATAACAAATCCTAGAGCAAGCAAGAAAGTTACATACGAGCATTAAAGCGAATCTTTAATACTCACTATCGTATAAATATACACAGAAAACTTGTAAATTATCTTGTGATTGATTGGAAATTTTTACACCGCGTAACCGGATCGTATGAGTTTTTATCTTAAACGGAAAAAGGCTTGATAAACATTTACTTCATTCCTTTGGATTATTATAGTAATTTTGAACTTATAAAACTTGTCTTGTCCTGTTGGGGGCTCTACTTAAAAGTATATTTTTTTTTTTTTTTTTTTTTTTTTTTTTTTTTTTTTTTTTTTTTTTTCTCAAGCAATTTTGGATTTTTTTTTGTTTTTTGTTTTTTGTTTTTTTTTTTTTCATCAAAAGAGAGATTTTCTTTACTTTATATGATTTCTAACAAATATTTCTGTTGGATGTTACAAACCAAAAGACAAATTAAATAAACTCTTATCCTTTAACTTGCCTGGGGCATAACAAAAATCAAAGCTCAGTATTTTTATTGTAGTACGTATCACACACAGCGGTAGTACATAATATCAAGGATATTTATAGTAATTTTTGCTGATTCATAATAATAATACTAATATGAATAGATTTTCTTCTCTTTGCTTATAAAGCAGAACAGAGCACATTTATCCCAACAGTATCTATCTATCTAGGATAGAAAATGTTGTCAATGTGATATTTACATTATATCTTATTATTTAATTTTATGCAATGTAATATATTATAAGGTTTACGAAAAAGTCATTATTTAGTCGCTTGCAATTCCCTCTTTNATGCATTGAGGTCTTCGTTCATATATAATAATTGTGTGTGAATGTGTGTGGATGTTTGTGTTAATGTATTTGAATGTTTATATGAATGTTTGTGTGAATATATGTGAATGTGTGTGTGTGTGTGTGTGTCTGTGTGTGTGTGTCTGTGTGTGCCTGTGTGTTTTTGTGAATGTATGTGACTATGTGTGTGGATGTGTGTGTGTTTGTGAATGTGTGTGTGTGTGTTTGTGTTTGTGTGTTTGTGTTTGTGAATATGTGTGTGTGTTTGTGAACGTATGTGTGTGAATTTGCGTTTATTTGTTTGTAACCCTTCATATGCCGTTTATAACAAATCCTAGAGCAAGCAAGAAAGTTACATACGAGCATTAAAGCGAATCTTTAATACTCACTATCGTATAAATATACACAGAAAACTTGTAAATTATCTTGTGATTGATTGGAAATTTTTACACCGCGTAACCGGATCGTATGAGTTTTTATCTTAAACGGAAAAAGGCTTGATAAACATTTACTTCATTCCTTTGGATTATTATAGTAATTTTGAACTTATAAAACTTGTCTTGTCCTGTTGGGGGCTCTACTTAAAAGTATATTTTTTTTTTTTTTTTTTTTTTTTTTTTTTTTTTTTTTTTTTTTTTTTCTCAAGCAATTTTGGATTTTTTTTTGTTTTTTGTTTTTTGTTTTTTTTTTTTTCATCAAAAGAGAGATTTTCTTTACTTTATATGATTTCTAACAAATATTTCTGTTGGATGTTACAAACCAAAAGACAAATTAAATAAACTCTTATCCTTTAACTTGCCTGGGGCATAACAAAAATCAAAGCTCAGTATTTTTATTGTAGTACGTATCACACACAGCGGTAGTACATAATATCAAGGATATTTATAGTAATTTTTGCTGATTCATAATAATAATACTAATATGAATAGATTTTCTTCTCTTTGCTTATAAAGCAGAACAGAGCACATTTATCCCAACAGTATCTATCTATCTAGGATAGAAAATGTTGTCAATGTGATATTTACATTATATCTTATTATTTAATTTTATGCAATGTAATATATTATAAGGTTTACGAAAAAGTCATTATTTAGTCGCTTGCAATTCCCTCTTTTTTTTTTGTTTCTTTTTTTAAAAGTTGATCTGAAACATACTTAAAGGTTTAAATCGGTTACGAGCTCTAAAAGTAAAAAAAAGAATATCAAGTTTCGCGAAGCAAAAAAAAGAATCAATTTTTTCGCAGAGAAAGCCAAGCATCTTCTGCCATAACATAGATAGCAAACAATTTCAAAATTTTAGATCTCTTAGTGAACATCACCTGAGATCTTCTTATGCACACTTTGAGAATTGAGAAAAAAAAAAAATGATTTTACTATAAATTCTAAGAACCTTTCTTTACAATTCGTTCGATTCCAAGTATTCCACGTTTATTTCCCGTCTAAAAAAAAAACGATAACTACATCCCAATTTAAGTCGGTACTTCCTTCACTTGCCATCAAGGCTAGAATAAAGAAAAAGAAGAAGAAGAAGAAGACTAGGGCAGAGAGCCTTGTTGATGTAAAGACAAATCAATAAAATATACAACATTATAGTAGATAACGGTACGTAAATGTCATTATTGACCCACACATCTTTGTTATGTGTGTGTGTGTGTGTGTGTGTGTGTGTGTGGATGACACACTTTACCGATTTCACCTTGTTAATGTCATCTTAATTAAGTTCCTTATCTCATACATACATACATACATACATACATGCATGCATGCATGCATGCAAGTGTGCTGTGAGGTTCTCATTAATTTTAATTAATCTTACGTCACACATTTTAAGGCGATCATCTATATTCATGGTGAGATAATCTACAAACTAAGATAAATCAGCCAACCTTTCTTATTTTTGTTTGTTTAACCTGAGCAAGTATTCATCTAAAATATGATATGAATTTCATTTCACATATATTCCTT
>KK351351.1:117672-138274 GCA_000671755.1 Glossina brevipalpis | reverse complement strand
CTTCATTTAAATCTGTCAGATAATCGATAAAATAGGTTTAAAAAAAAAAAAAAAAAAAAAAAATATGTCCGATATTGCATTTCAAGCTTAGAATTCTTATTAAACTTAAAGAACTGGTTTTAATCAAAGCGTTATTGCATCAAAGTTTTATATCGTAAATGTTTTTAAATGATGACACTTTTCAAAACACCTCCTTTCGTTATTTATTTATTTGTTTATTTAAGCGTTTGTGTTTACAAAAAAAATGTGTACAAATATACTGTTACGCAAATTTCTCTTTTTGTTCGAAGTATTTTTGTTGTTATACCTCGAATTAGATTCTTACTAATAGATTATGAATTTGCATATATATATATATAGATTTCTTTTTTTACGAACTTAGAAGAATTTCTTCATGGAAAATTGTTTACAAAGTGACAGAGACTTCTTTCTAACAATCACTTCCCTTTAAATACAGAGTTATCCATTTCGTGAATCGGATTTGGTAGGTGCGTTACAATAATAAATGTAAAGCAGAATTGCCATTTAGGGCTTTAGAGTGTTTAGTATAATGTTTGCCATTTTTTAATATGAATCGCTTAACAAACTCTGAATCTGCTAAAATGATAAAAACTTACTACAAAAATGCTGTTTCTGCGGTAGATATGTTTCATGTATTATGAGTTAATTATTGACGACATAATTGTTAATCTAAGCGCACTATAGGCAAAATTGTGAGGTAAATTGAAGAAACTCAATTTGTAACAGATTTATTAAGGCCTATATATCATCGAAACGCATGATCGACCGAAAATATTGCTGCTGCTATTAGTCAAAGTATTGAAGAAGATTCACATTTATCCGTTATAAGGCTTGCACAGCCCACAGTATTTTGGTCTATCTTGCGGCACATTATGACGCATTTTGTATTTGAATTTTCATTTCTATCCTTACGAAATACATCTAATATAAGAACTAAAGCCAGCCGACCAATACAATACGTAAAAGATATACTGATTAAGTGCTCAAACAATCCCATTTGGATGAAGAATTTTCGCATCTAATTGTCTGTACTGATGAGGTTTATTTGTCGTTTGGTGTACTTTAGTACCTCAACAATCAAAATTGCGGCATCTGGAACTGTGAAAATCGACAACTAACTGTCGAAAACTGTTGCTTTTCCAAAATGACACTGTATGTGGTGTGTAGCATTCGATTTGGCGATGTGTGATAGTTTCGTACTTTTTCGAAAATGACGAGAGTCTGATAAAAACTTAGTCAATCCTAATCGCCACAGCCAAATGATTAACAATTTTTTTTTTTTTTTTTTTTTTTATGTGAAATTGAAGATACGGATGTTGTAGTTATGTGATTTTCAATAGGACGGTGCCACAAATGGCATAATACGTTCCGTTTCGCCTTCGTTGTGCGAGAAATTTCCCAGACATGGAATTTCACTCTATGGTGATATAAATCCCTGTCGCTGACCTTTTTTTGTGGGTATTATGCAAAGGATTAAGTTTACGTGAACAATCTTTTTAATTTTGAATGCTTTGAAAACGAACATCCAATAAGTTATGACCGAGCTAGTGCTCCCCTGAGTGTAGACAAGTCATTGAAAAATACCCCAAAAGTATCCAGTCCTATAAGATGTCCTAAGAAAGATATTTAAATGATGTTCTATTCCAAAAATATAATGGCAAGATTCAAAAAATATATTGGAAAAAAAATTGGATTCAAATCTTTATCAGAATTGTACTTTATTTACGTTTACTATCGGAACTACAAAATGGATAATTCTTCTATTCAACTCTTGCTTTCAACTTTTCTCTTCAAACATCATAATTGAGCTAATTTTTGCTTGAACGATTCGTTTGCTTATTGATAATGACGAAAAGCAAATTTTGTTCTGATATTTTTGTTAATCCTTTTACTGTGACTCTCGCGATGATTTCTTGTTAATCCTCTTACACGTGCTGGATATCATCTTTGATCAGAGAATTTTTATCTTTTCGCTAATCGTCAAGTGTATGAGATGTCTTTATTTTATGAAGACGGCGATGGCGAGTAAAGCATCGAAAATATTATTATTTGTTTCTATTACTACCACTCTGGACATTTAGGAACTTGTTTTCAACTCTACTAGTTAGATATTTCCCTCTAATGTAGATTCGTTTTATCAAATATATGCTCTTTCGCGGTTTTTGTTTTCAACTGAGATATGTTTGTTTGTTAGGAAAATTGTTGAGAAAAATTTCATATTGAATAGTAGTTTGAATAAAAGATTTACTTATTTGTTCTTGCATTTTGCACTTTACGGAATGATCGATTATGAATCAACCCTATGTCACATGGACAAGCACGCAAACAACATTTTATTCTATCGTTTTCTACTGTATAATGCTTGCTACTGTAGGGTATAAATAAACGAATCAAAATTATCTTCTTTTCACCAGAAACATATAAGAAAATTTTCTTTTTGTCGAATTTACTCGCAGATCCGCATATAAATTTAAATTTTGAGTACAAGTTCTCATACTTGTACAAGATTATCATCTATTCATATGCTTTTTGTTATTGTTTTATATTTTGCGCAGGCAGCTGTTGTTGTTGATATATCCGCTGTCTGTTTCTTTTACGTATTAAATACAAAAAGTACAAATAACGCATCACAGTGTACCTCAGCAATTTCTATATCGCTCTGGTTAAAAAAAAAAAAATGAAAAAAAAAATTGAAAAAAAAAAATTGAAAAAAAACAAATTGAAAAAAAAAAATTGAAAAAAAAAATGAAAAAAAAATTGTTCCCGAGCCAACCCGCCAAAGTATATGCCTTTTTGCATCGGTTTCTTAGCTAATAATGCGTAGGTCAGCCAAATAGCAAATCTACGACATAAAAGTCATTTGTTATCGTTCTGCATTTAATTTTTCCATTGCATTCGGAAATGCAACAGTAAACATCGCCTACAATGAATTGAAGCAACAAATCTGAAACATTCTATCTCTGAGATCTTTTATGGAAAAAAGAAATAAAGAAAAGAAATTTAATAAACAAACCGTCGACTTTATTTAGAATCAAATTCAATTTTAAGAAAGAACCATAATATGCCACGAACGCAACATAATTACTCAACAGCATAATTGTATTATGATGCATTTATAAATTCAAATCAATTTAATTTTAATTATCTGCATAAAATGGTAGCCATTCGAAGCAAAGGACAGGATGGTGGGAAGCAAAAAAAAAGTCATAAAATCTCTTGGAATAGGACACAAGCTATTACAAACTACAAAGCAGCGATCTACGATTAGTTCCTGAATTCTACACGGATCGTAACTTCATCATGCATCACCTGAAAAATGTAGGCATCTCAGATAACGATTCTTGTAGATGCTATAAAAGAACATTCGAAACGTCCTATTACACCCTGCGCAAGTGCGGGGCCGTTCGCAGAATTGGACACCAAACGTTGAACGAACACTTCATAACATCAAATACCGTATAGCGATCCGAACCAAAGAAAAGGTGTTGGGGTTCAAAAGTATCCCAAAATAGCAGTGCTAGCGGCAAGACGATGCACAATAGACCTTTTATGTCGCGGTACCGATTCCCCAAAATAATGATAATATTAAAAATCTTCCTAAAAGAGAGCTTTCATTGACTTTAGGCTCATGTCTTTCAAATCGGAAAATTTGAATTGAATTTATACACATTGGTTGACACCTATTGATACACCGCTTGATTATTTCGAGAATCGGTACACATTCTAGATATCATATCTAATAAAAGAAATTCATATTCTTTTTAGAAGACTTGCAACCATCAAACGAAGTCTGTCAGCGTTTTAAATAATCTTAAATTATCTCGCCTCTGCGAGTTACCCGCAGTTTCAGTGGCCCTACCTTTGCTTTCTTGAAAATAATGGAAAAATTCAAATTTCGTTTGTTGATTAAACTTTGCATTTTGAAATCATTGTTAGCTTTTGTTCGCGTAAATATCGATTTTCAAATTATACTCCGTTCCCGATTATAATTTACAAAAACTATACTGGAATTTAGTTCACAACGTTTAGTAGTTTTCAGAGCAACGATTGTTAAGTTCTGTAATATTTATACTTCTGTTAAATGCCACGCCCACTATTCTAATTAAGCCAATTTTGCTTACATTTCATCTTTGAGAGGCGTAGTCTTAGCACAGAATGATGCAAATCACAGAAACAACAACAACGTTTCATCCATTAGGTGGTTCGGTAATTTCTTGCGGTTTTGTCCGACATCAAGTTAATTTAACTTTTTCCAGGTAGACAGGTACTTAGATTTAATTTAATTATATAGAGCAAACTTTATTTTATTTTCTAAAAAGCTCAAAGTGATCGGTTGTTTTATAGTAGCTGGTCATAATTTAAAAATGAAGATCTAAGTGAGCATATAAGTCTGCAAAAAAGATAAGGAAGCTGCAAAAGATGCTGTGTGTGGAACTAATGCTATAACAGAACGCATTTGCCAAAATTAATTGGCAAAATTTCGTTCTGGAAATTCTTCACCGAAAGATTTACTGCGTTCAAGTAGACGAAATACCACATTGATGATGACTAACTATAGGTTACGATTGAAACTGATCGATGCATAACAATTCGTGAAATTACAGAAAAGCTTAATTCATCCAAAACAATCACTTTATTTCTTATGTAAAAAACAAACTTATTTTATTTCATAGTGAAGAACTTTCTAGATACATAAGATCTGAATCGGAACTAAAGTCCAGCAAAATTCTAGTAGGTTTTATGGTCGGCATCAAATCCCAGGAAAATGCGAACGCGAGGCAAATCTCAGCAAAATTGGAATTGGATTTTTTTGACCAGGCCTAAATCCCATAAAAATACGAACAGGATTTTTGCTCGGAATCAACTTCCAGAAAGTTGATTTTTGCTCGGCACCAAATCTCAGGAAAATTCGAGTAGGATATATGAACAGAATCAAATTCCAGGAAAATTCAAACAGGATTTTTGCGCAAAATCGAATCCCAGCCAAATTCGAAAGAGGCTTTTACTCGGAACTAAATTTCAGAGTAATTCAAACAGGATTTTCTCTCGGAACCAAATACAAGCAAAATTTGAACAGGATTTTTGCTCGACACCAAGTCCCAGCAAAATTCGAATATGTCTTTTGCTCGGCACCAAAGCCCAGTAAAATTCGGAAACAATTTTTTTCGGATTTGTTTCCGATTCGGATCTTTCGTTAATGTCTATATACGCTTCAGTTAGCCTGCGTTATCCACATTTGTTTATGGTAATCAGTAGTAGCAACATCTAAATAGATGATAGAAATCATAAAAGTTTTATTTACATCTGAAAATCTCTAATTTGTAAATATTCTTTACATCGCTGATAGCAACTTTTTTTCCCTTAAAGACCAAGTGAGCTAAGAAATATAAACGTGTTGTTTTTTCTTTTATTTTTTTTAAAAGATTTTTTTATATTTTTCATTTTGCTTTCATTATATTTTAACAAATTTGGTTCCAATATCTTGTTTGTGCAGAACATTTTTCTTCTCTCGTTATATCTACAGTGGCAAGAAAGTCTAATAAATTTTACCAAATGTTGGTAAAGCGAATAAAAACCTCTTTTTGGAGTTTCCAGATGCAATAATGAATGTCTAAGATTAGTGTGTGTAGCGGAAATCTTATCACTCATTTTTTATACTTAATCAAACTGACTCTAATCGTTTGTCGGCCTATGAAAAGCTTTTGCTCAAACATAACCTAGAATATAAATTTTGTGTCTCTTCTTTCTCTTTCTCTCATACATTTGTTAGATTGATCCCTTAGTCTTACTTCGCCTGATTTTTCTCTTTCTCCCATCCATTTATTAAGTGCATCTCTTAATCTTAGTTTACCTCTTCTTTCTCTTTCCCTCATACATTTGTTAATTTGGTCTCTTGGCCTTCTTTCTCTTTCACTCACACATTTATTAATTTGATCCCTTAGTTTTAGTTCGGCTCTCTTTTTTCGTTCCCTCATACATTCATTAGTTCGCCTCTTCTTTCTCTTTCCCTCATACATTTATTAATTTGATCCCTTCGTCCTAGCTCGGGCCTTCTTTCTCTTTCCCTCATACATTTATTAATTTGATCCCTTCGTCCTAGCTCGGGCCTTCTTTCTCTTTCATATATACATTTGTTAATTTGATCCCTTAGTTTTAGTTCGCCCACTGTACGGAGAAAGCTTTCAAAGCTAATCCCTTTTCAGCGATAATTCTTCAATTATATACATTATTATGTGTGCTTTTTCAATAAATAATTGTTGTCGTGTTACGATACTAAATAAATTTTTTTCTACCACAAATGTAGTTTATGATGCACCTCATTTGTCTCTAATGCTAATGCTCTCGTTGATGTTATGAACGCTAAGACAGACATGTATTTTGCATGATATAATGTATTATTATTATTATTATTATTATTATTATGTTTACAGTGTTGCCATTGGTAGAGATTAAAATATTCGATCTAAACTCTTTGTATATACAAATATATTTATTAGTGTTTTTGTTGTTGTTCGGCATTTATGTCTATTAAAGAACCGAAGAATACAGTCATCGATCGTTTTAATATTAGATGCTTCTGCTGCCACTGCTGCTACTGCTGCTGCTGCTGTTGTTGCTGTTGTTGCTGTTGCTGCATTTCGAAAAGCATACCCATAAGCAGATTGTGTGTGCTTTTGCTTTTGGGGGAACTTTTCTAATTTTTAGTTCACTATAAGAAAACATTTTCTACAAATTGCTCTAAACGCATTGTTATACGTTGTACGTTCTTCGGTAATATCGTCAGCAATTGTCCACTTTGAGTTGAGTTAATACCGAAAAGCATTTGCATTATTTATATGTACGAATAAATATGTGTTGCATGGCTATGAATGTTGACCGCCGTTCGCATCAAATTCAATATAAAACATTTACTCTTTCGGTTGATATAAAATATATAAAATATAATAAGGGTGTGTATGTGCGCTTTCTTGTACACACGATATAAATGGTACATGAACAAAATATAACTCAACGTCATTCTTCGTCAGGATTACTAATGAAAATTTCAATTTTTTTTTATTTTTATTTTTTTATTTTTTTTTTTTTTAATTTTTTTTTTTATTTGTGCTCTCACTGCTCTACGTATAATGGAATGGTTGTATAATAATATAATTTTTGTGAAAATGTTGTATGACAAGAGACAACAAATGTATAAAATATAAACATTTCTCGTTTGTTAAATGTTTCGTGTGCGCGCTAGCAAAAAAAAAAAAAAAAAAAAAAATATAATCAGCAATAAATATACATATATTTATATTTGAATATTCTTTTTTTTGTTGTTGGTTTTCCGACTCATTTTCTTATTTGTTTGCCTTTTTTCCTCCCAGTGTACGTGTATTTGCGTATGTGTTCAATTATCCAAGCATCGTTAGTACGTTCGCCACACTATACGTACATACGTTGCTGTGTGTAATACTTGTTGTCCGAACAACAGGCGCGTTTGTAGTCATCATCTCTTACTTGTTAAGACAGACAACAAATTGACTTAAAATTAAAATTTAAATATTAATAATAATTCATTGAAAACAAAAAATTATTCATTGAAATATAGTTCTGCGTAAAAAAAACAAATGAACAAAAATTGAAATAAAACAAAAAAAAAAAACAAAAAAGAAACGAAAAAAATTTAATTTAACGAAATCTGAAAATTTATTGAAATTAAAAACTAAACAAATTTGTGGATTAATTACTAATAAAAACCTCTTAAAAACAAAAAAAAGTAAAAAAAAAAAATTGTGAAAAAAAATTTCTCAAAAAATCCAAAAACAAAACAAGAACAAAAAAAGAAACCAAAAAAAAGACCAAAAGTAAATTTCAGTTGAAACTGTGTTGAGTTTTCTAAATAAAAATATTTATATATAAACATACAAGTGCTGTATACATATATATATACATACATATATACAATATATTTATGCGATATATATGTATATATATATATATATATGGATATGTATATAAAGCATATTCTCATCAATGAGCACTTTTTCTATTTACTTCAAGTACCTTAGCGGTATTTACGGTCTTTTCGTACTCAGGGCTATAATGCCAAGATTGTTTTCCTTATTTCACTACCTTGCATTCAAGGTGGACAAGAAAAAGGATATTTCTTTTAAAAACTTTTTTAAACTTTTTTTTCTAATAATAAAATATATTTCTTTAAATATATTGTTCTTTAGTTCTGATAATAAAAGTCTTGTCAGACTAAGAAAATTGCTCTTCATGTGCTCGTTAATGGGAATAGATTTATTTAATCCTGATAATAATAATAATAATAAGAAGAAAATATAAAATTCGTTAAAATCCATTTTTTTTATTCTTTATAAATTTCTGTCCATTTATGTTTTTTTTATTTTTTTATTTTTTTTTAAGAAGTGAACGAGTGCCTGCTTTTTTAAAACAACTGAAATTAATAGAGCAAAATAAAAATATTTCACAATACGAGAATAAAAATTTTTACATATAAACATATATATATATATATTTTTAAAATAAATAACTAAGTTTACAAAAAAGAGAAGAGAAAACTAACTGCAAAAATTACAATTTATAAGCAAACTCTACTATTTAAACATTTTCTTCAAAAACGTAAAGATCTATTTTAAAACCTTTAAAAACAATGTCGAATACTCAAGAAGATCCAAATATTGAACGCAGAAGTTCGGTACAAAAGACCGAAATTTTAAATGAAACGATGGAAGAAATTCCTGTTAAAGAAATTGTTAAGGATACTATCGATGAGAATGGTGACGAAGTTGAAGAAGTTACTCAAGTAACCCGAAAAGTGGTCAAACGTACCATGAAAATTACAGAGGTAAGTGGAGATTCTTTTTTTCACTTATAAGGAAATAATAGATGAAATTAATTAAGTTGTTTAAGTTTAAAAAGGCACATTGATTTTAATTTAATTTGCCTAAGCAGGAGTTTTAAATTTTACTAAAGAAACGAGCAAAAGAAAACAAAATCCAAGATACTTGTGGTAGGAGTTCATTTGTAATGGAAGGGAAAAAAAGGCAAAATGTCCCTGATAATCAATACTTGTTCGTCTGTTATATTTTTATTATTATAATTTAATATTTAGATCAAGAAAATAAATTCTTGAACTTAAAGAAAAAGAGGATGAGCATTAGCAACTAAGTTTAATGGTTCAATTTTTTTTTTTTTGAAAAAAATAGAGACATGATGAGTCTAGCGGTTTTAAAAAATTATTATTGGATTTGTTATTATACTCTCTAGATATTTTCAAGATGTGTCCATAGAGTTCCCTACTCTTAATATGAATCTTCAAACTGTGGAAAGGTTTATGTACAATCGTAAGATTTTGTTTACAATTTGCAAATTTTGAAGTAGATTTCTTAAGGAACCTTTGGTGCTTTATAGTAATATGCCCGAAGCGAATTCTCGTTTTGATCTTGACTTTGATCTTGATTTTCTCGACGTTGGCTGTGTGAATATAGTCGTGCAACGAGATTATGATTAACATGAAAGTAGCATCTTTTCGATTTTTTTTTTTTTTTCAAATATATTTTTCAAGATCAATCTTTTCCATTATACCGACGATTTATTTCGATTTTTTTTTTAAATATGTTTTTGAAGATCGATCTTTTCTATTACACCGACGATCTTTTTCGTTTTTTTTTTTTTTTTTTCAAATATATTTTTCAAGATAAATCTTTTCCACTATACCGACGATTTTTTTCAAACATAATTTTGAAAAACCATCTTTTCCATTATACCGACAATTTATTTAGATTTTTTCAACCTTAAATTTGATCTTAAAATTATCCATTAAGTTCAAAAATCACCTGAATTCAACAAAGTTTTCGACTGGATTTTAAAATAATTAAAACAGATTATGAAAATGTAGAGTTTACGTCGTACACTGATTTACAAAGTGCCGGCAAATACTAGAAAAATACTATATTTTCCATTTAAATATGACCAGTCATTCAGGGTGGAGAATCTCCCCTATAGATGTGAAGCAGAATGGATTTATCTAAATAGTCTCTTAGTTAAAGAGGAGAAGAGTAGCACGATGGTGGCCTGGAAGAGTTAAAGGTAGAGAAGAATGAAAGAATGGTAGTCTATGTAGAAAATGGAAACATCAAGGACGGTGGGAAAGATCAGGGATCTGATAGTTTATTCCAAACTTCGGGCAGTTCGTTAGAGAAAAGAATGTGATGTAAGATGTTCAACATACGATACTAATCGATATTTTCTATAGATCAAAGAACGAATACTAATAGAATATAATTTCTTTCTTCGCTTTTTTCTTCTTTGAACTTGATTTCTTTCTTTTTTTTGTTTATACGAACATTCGGTCAATGAACTTGGTTTTCTGACGTTTCTAAGAACTCTGACAACCAATAAATTTAGTAATTTTCTTATATAGTTATGTTTACATTTTCTGACACTTCACATTATAGTTTAATACATAACTACATACATAAATAAGATTTCTTTCCTTGAAATTCATGCTTAGGGTGGTAAATAATACTTAAAACAAAATTTATGAAACATAGAATAATAATAAAATAAAAACCTGAGCGTAAATACAGGATATTTGTACTAATTGCAATTTAATACACTTGTAACAGCAAACAATGCCTTAGAAAGAATTGTGTTTAACAAATTGTTTTCCACACTAATTAATGTACATTTTCAGTTATATATATATATATAATAAATTTTCTTTTAAAAATCGTCCCTTTTTTTTATCTGAAATAATATTTTTTAATTTTTTCTTTTTTGCTTTTTCGCTTTTTCGCTTTTAAAAATATTTGAAATCAATGTCAAGATGGTTCCACTTGTTTAGTTTCAATTCATTTGAAGCAAGAATTTGTGCTTGAAAATTCGCTACAATAACAAGAGCCGTCCTTCCCATTTCATCAGGTCATCGTGCGAAGAGATTTCGTTGATGTGCTGCTGATGCATTAATTTCGCGCCTAATTAAAAAATGAAAATTCTCGGTCATGTTTAACCATTCAAAAAATAGGTTATTTATTTTGGCAAAAAGAAAATACAAATTGTTTTTATCAATTTTATTACACACGATTAATGAGTTAAATGACTTTAAAAGGTCTTATAACAAATGGGTCTTTTCACTCATGTTATACAAATTATCTGACGGGAAATTTTTTCTACTAAGAATGTGTTCGTGATGACAAAATAGTAACAACTTCAATAACAGCAATAATAGTAGCAGTTATATTAACGATAAGTTAATTTTTAACATTAGCAATAAAGGAATTAAAGTCCAAAAGGAAGAAGAAAAGGTAGCACTCAAATACAGTTGTTGTTTAGAACTTAAAATTTGAAAAGAGCCATAATGCGTCTTATGTTTTATTGCTACTTGAGAAAAATGTTGCAAAAAAATTTTATATATAAATAAAATCTTTTTAAAATATATACTTGAAAACTTCGAAGACTAAAGTCGGAGGCCTGTTTTGATTCTGAATAGTAAGGACTTTATAAAATAGGAAAACTAGGCATATGCCATTCGGTTGGTATAAACTGCCTCTTTATTTCAAGCAGAATTCTATATGCGGTCTGTGCAGACAGACGCCTCCGAATGCCTACGAGGGCAATGGAGGAAACACCTAATCGGCATTCACTCAAACTGCCCTAAAGATCTTGAAAGGGCCTTCGAAGACTAAAGTCAAGGACCTGCTTTTTTTTCTAAATAGTATAGTACTACCAATCCGAAGTGTTTCCTCTTCATTTCAAGCACATTTCTGCGCAGTCTCTAAGAAGGTAATGAAGGAAATAGCTGATCTGCATTCACTCAAACTGCCCTAAAGATCTTGGAAGGGCTTTCGAAAACTAAAGTCGGTGCTATGTTTTGATTCTAAATAGTATGGAAGGGCGAAATATGCGATCCGAAATTTCAAAAGGATATAATGTTGGGATATACTTCGTCTATATTTCAAATAGAGTTTTGTGCAATCTCTTCATTAACTTTCGAATATCTAGGAAGGCAATAGAAAAAAGACCTGATATGCACTCACTCAAAGTGCACTAAAGTGTTCTCGAAATAGAATAAATTAGGCAAGCACAACGAATTGTACTCGGTATTAAGTAGTCACATCAGCAGAAAAAATTGGCAGACTGTTGGAAGGGCAGAACAACGATAAGTAAAAGGGTTTACAAAATCTGTCGGCTCAGCGCAAGGAATTGCGAGAGGACTATCTATATACTATAAAGAATATGAGGAGGTCTCAGATACCAATTTATGCAGACTCCGCGAAGGGAAGTATCCCGTTACACCCCGCGTGAATGCGCGGTCATCTGCAGAATCACGCTCCAGTTGTTTGACATGCACTTCATAACGCCAGACACAGTGTGAACCTCCCAATCAAACAAAATGGCAGAGATAATAAGAATCCTAAAACTGGAAATATAGGGGAATGGGCGAGTACAATAGATCTTTCAGGTCACGGATGGATTGCTCACAACAATGGAATAGAAGAGATGCGATTGTAATGCAAATGCTTTCGCAAAAATACCTCTGTCTGTAAGTCGATATTGGATAATCTAACCATTTAATAAGTTAATGATAAAAAGGACAACTCAACTACTCAGTAAAATTTGGAATAGAAAACCCAACGGAAAAGGCCCTTGGCCTATGCGTAAACAATATTCATAAAACGTATACCCCACCATCGCTCTTGAGCTCGATAGTTTAGCACATTTTGTCTTGAAAGCGATAAAAGAATGATTAAAAAAATAGGTTGGGCAGGACCAAATGAACCCAATGGAGACCATTTCGTATAAAATAATCACGTCGTAGAACGAAGCACTGTTCATTATACGTCGTACAGTTAAGCGATGATACGAAAATCACAAATACTGGCGCAGATCGCTGAGACGCCCGACAACAACGCGCAGCATATTTTACTAGTACACCCTCAAAAAAATTGGCAGCAGCATTAGGCAAATTGTTTTATGTAAAAATTTTGAAAGAATTTATTTTTTTATTTCGATAGATTTTTTTCTTGTTTTGTTACAATTAAAATGTGTGGGATTACTGGTGAATTGTCATTTTCAATGGACGAAGACTGAATTTCAACTAAAATTGATGTAATGCGACTACCAAAGATCGCAACTTTCGTATATACCGAATTAATTTCGTTTTTGGGTCATTTTTCTATACATTTTTATCGTGGGATCAAATTTTTTTTTTTTTTTTTTTTTTTTTTTTTTTTTTTTTTTTTTTTTTTTTTTTTTTTTATATAGATAACTTGTACTCATAAAATTAGTTCGCGTTGTCTTGCTTTTTTTTTATATACCAATTACCGAAGGATGGCAGTATACTCATTTTATCATAATATTTGAAACATCCGAAACGAACCTTCAGAGACCCTATAAAATAAATATATTCTTGATCAACGTCAAATTCTGAATCGATTTAGTGTTTGTTTGAACACTTTTCTGCTCACAAAAATTAAAATATCGATCTTAAATTTGGCAGAAATATTGAAAGTTTTTGGTATTCAAAATGGGCCAAAAGGATCAAAGGACACACATAGAATACCCACCTGTGCTTCTCTAAACAAACAGTAATGGGTTTTTTACTTATTATTCATAACTTATGAAAAATAGAGGGATGAAATTTTCTAACTTTATTTTATAGAGGTCCTTAGTATTTATTCATGTGCAAAATCGGAAAATATAGTCTTAGAAGTGATCAAATTTTCATTTTTTTTTTTCGCTTTTTCTACTTATTAGCTGTTTTCTTCTACCTCATCAGGCAGTGGGAGGGTAAAATTGGTATCGACACGATTAAATCAGCAGTGTCGGGTAGATTCGGCCCAACTTGAATATAATTTTTAGGCCCACCATCGAAGGTGAGGGGTATATTCTCTTTGTTATTTGTAACTCCTAGAAGAAAATTTCGGGAGACCCCACAAAGTATATATATTCTTGATTAGCATCAAACTTAGAACCGATTTAAGCATGTCCGTCTGTCCGTCCGAGTAAGGTCTGTGGTAAACATTCTGCTGGCCGTAAAAAAGCAGATATCGGCTTCGAATTTGGCAGAAAGATTGGATGTTGTTTCACGCATGTTGGTAGTGAAAGTGGGCCAAATCGATCCAAGGCCACGCCTACAGTATAAGCTGAAAGCATGACCGTTTTCGCGCTCATTTTCATGCTATTCCATTCCCGGCTGTGTTCCACGGCATTCCATAAAAATAGAAAAACTCTGTCACGCCTACCTATTAAGATTTACTTTCTCCTCCTTTTTTTTTTTAGATAAAAGTGGTGGGTATACAAAATTCGGTCCAAGCCGAATATATAACTTTTTTTTTTACTTGTTTTTAAATACATATTTTTGCAGCATATTCGTTGGGGAAGCCCGTTGCATCACTTTTTATATGCACTTTATGCCAAATTCGAAAATTACTATTCGTCCAATAGTAGACATAGTAACAATGATATCAAGCACAAAACAGGTGCAAATTTGTAGTCGCAATTAATTAAAACACCATACACGGCTTTGAAACGCATTTCCGGTTGACTAAATTAGCAGCGTAAGGCAAATGCGTGCGTATGCCTGTCAAACAATAAATAAATACAATTAAACATGAATGTGTGTGTGTGTGTGTGTGTGTGTGTGCGATCCTATGTCTAGTGCGGTGGCCGTTTTATTCTAATGCAATTGATGTGAATTAAAAAGTTCTCTCCACACAGACGCAAACTAATAAATTAAAATACGTGTTGGTGCAAAACATGCAATATGCCTGCAATAGCGGTAATCATGTTGCTCTAGAAAAACTAAAGCGTATTTGATAGCCATTTCGCTAAACCGTAAGCAGACACGCACACAAACACACACACACACACACAAACACAAGCACACAAACACACACACACACATACTGACAACAAAATAATTATCGGCAAATATTTTAAACTTTTTAACAAATGTTGTCTGCGTAGACGCTTGTTTCGAGTGTCTTTCTCTGATTTTTGAATTGCACCAACAATATTGTCCGCAATTAAATTGAATTTTAATTGAAATGAATTTTAAATTGTAATTTATTTCAAAATAATATTTATTCCCATGAAATTGCATCAAGTTTTTCTTTTTTATTTTCTCTTAATTCGCTTACTTCGAAACATTTAGTATCTCTCGGTACGCCCATGTATACAATACGATTGTACAAAATTGTCAAATGATGAGTATATGTATAACGCACTGAATGAATGAAAACACAAATGTGTTTTTTGTCAAAATTATTACATAGAAAATGAGTTCATTTTCAGAGCACCATTAAAGCTTTTTTTTTTCTTAAAATTTATTTTATTTTATTTTATTTATTTTTTTTTTTGTTTTTAATCCAAAAATGAAATTTATTTTTAGTCAATAGTTTTATGTCATTTAATACGATTAAATCTGATTAAATTAATTTGAGAAATAATCATACAAGAGGATATAGAAAGTGGAACAAGAATACTTTATCAAAATGCTGAGTTATTGTTGAGAATACTCTGCCTTACTGGAAAGAGTATGGAAAATACAGATCTAACCATAACCATAAATGTAACTGCAACTCTATGAGATAGATTTAGAAATGGTACAAGCAAGGCTCTACGTATAATTTTCTGCTAAACTTCAATTCAGCTTAACTTGCGCTACCAGTTTTCAAAATTATTATAATCTCTTCACAAAACACAGAAAATCTCAATACGGACTTTAATAATGAGATTTGGTTAGAACTGATACAAAATCTTTTTGTTTGAAAAGTCAAAGTTCAAAGCCACATACTTCCCCTATAGAGGGAAATAAATTATATAAAAATCATATATTTTCTTAAAGCATTTAATTAAGTGAAGCAAAAAATGGAAAATAAATTCTGCTCCAATCACTTTTATGTGACTATTGTGAGGAACAAAATCGCTTGCTAATTTTGGCTCACACTTGGGCTATGTTATGCTTTATTCATTCTATCTTATGTTACTTAGGTTAACTTGTTCTTTACTCGTTGTACTTTTAACTATTTCACTTAAGCTTTTTATTATATCATTGAATGGGAATTATTACATATGCGAAGTATCAACAGGTGCTTTCGAATGTAAATAGTACCGACTGACAACACTAATTGAATTCAATTATGGAGAAGGAGAGTATGGAGAAGGAAAAAAATTATTTCTTTTTTATTTCCGTGTGTAGTCACAACGTAGCGACAGCAAGTCTACTTCCGCTCCTAGCATTCGTTGAAAAGCCGAAAAATAGTTATATTTGTCATCAGAAATATTGACTAAACAGACGGATCGCAACGATAATTGATTCTTTGAGGTTTGACATGGGAATAAACCAAATTGATAGTTATAGATTTGTGTAAAAAGTAGATTGAAAGGACCGTTATAAGCCATTGGCAATAGTTATCACAATGATTTATTGAAATTTTTAAGTCAACATAATATTCTCAAGGAGCTAGAAGTTAGGTTCCAAGATAGTTGTAGAATATTAAGATTACAGTTAGAATTCGTAAACGAAATTCGGGCAGATTGCTGCCACATTTATCAAACAAATACACGGCCTCTATTAAATGAATCAAAAAATCTATGTTAACGTGTTAAGGAGGTAAAATTTAAGGCTTATGACGTTGAATGTTGGATGTATGAGCCTTAAAAACAAGGCAAGACCTATTGTTGTATACTCTACACATTAATTTGTGCAACACATTTTTATAACCAGCACCAAAAGTGAAGGATATATTTATAATTTTGTCACTTTGTTTAGAACTCCTCGAAGAAAACTTCGAAGACACCCCACCTCTTGATCAATACCAGATTTAAAATGGATTAAGCATGTTACTATTACTATTGGAAACTCATTCAGATCATAATGTTCATAATGTTAAATTGAAAGAATCGACTTCTCCTTTAATAGGAAGCTCCGCTTCAGTTTACATATAGAATTTCTAGTTCATAAAGCAAAAAGTGTTCTGGGATTCTTTAAAGGATGATAGAAGGAATTTGACGACCTTTATATAACAAAGAGATTACTTGAGTGTCGAGTGAAAGTCCTCCCTCTTCAAGTTGCCATAAAAAGCTTGTCTTTAATAACAACATTTATATGGAGGGTGTTTAAAAAAATGGTTCCATCCGGACCAAATTTTACTCTTATGTTTTTTACTCTTACCAAAAATGATTCTACAAACATTCGAAGTTGTCATTTTCTTAATCTAAGAATTTTTGTAAATGGAGCGCTTATATTGGAAATGCTTGTAAAAATAGCCCGATCGAATCCAGTTTCGATAGCATTTATACCAAGACGCAAAATGCTTCTGCACCCACCTCAAATTTCAATAAAATATTTGCAAAACTGCAACCCGTGATTTAATCATAAAAATCCGTGGACATAAGGACATACTTGCTTAAGTATAACATAAGATAGACATATGAAGCCTTTCTGGATATTATATACATCCGCGCTAACTTTCTATATTCTATAGTATAAAAATTCGGACGTGTTTAGTTCCCTTTTTTTTTTATTAAAAAATAAAATATTCTCAGTCATTAAGCCTCAGTATGTGCGACATAATTTAGCTTTGGTTTTAATTTGATTTCGTAAATACTCCACTGTCTGCACGACCAACCGATAATGAAATGGATCGAATAAACCGCAAGATACTGTAGAGTTCGAGTCAATACCACAAAGGCTAGTGAACCGCGTTTGATATACTTTAGTATGGATTTCTGTACAAAGCCTCATTAAGCAAAAAAGTCAAATATGGAGGCAAGGTGAACTCCACACAATCTCCGCGTATAATCTCGAACTTGTCTTTTCTTTTATTTAATTAAAATGTAAAATTTGTATTTTCAAATAAACATATGGCAGACAATTAACGGAAATGTAAGTCAAGCATAAGATGACATTAAAATAAAAACAACATTTCCGTAAATCTTTTCCGTTCAGCAGCAGGCATAAAGCGATACAAGACAAAATTACAATCGGTAGAAAAATATCAAAAAATTGTTTTTTTTCTTTGTTATTTTTTTTATTTTTTTTTTTTTTTTCGTAATATTCATGTTAAGTGTATGTAATAGGCAAAACAGAATTATAAAGTTCTTCTTATGAAAAACGAAAAGAACAAAATTATTACAACAACAACAACCACAAGATATAAGAAATTTATTTAAATCACTTGCAATTGGCAAAGAAATCAAAAAAAAAAAAAAAAAAAAAAAAAAAAAAAACAAGATAAATAAATCAAATCAGAAAAAGGGAAAGAAATGTTTAAATAAATGTCTCTGAACAATAACTGCACATATTTTTCTGAATATTTACATAATACACATGAAATGCGAAGCAAGCAAGTATGACATTTATTGTCTGTGGTTTCTCGTTTTTTTTTTTTTTTTTAAATTTTTTTCGAATTTTTTTTTTTAGACAAATTGAAAAAAAATCAAAAAAATTTAGAAATCGAACGAAACATACAAAAAAAAAAAAAAAAAAAAATGAAAAGAAATTATTTAATATGAAAGGCAGGCATCACATGTGGCTGAATGTTCTTGTGGTTGGGCCTACATTGACATGTATGTGCTTTCTACGAAATGTATATAAAAGAGTTCCTTCTCTTTTTTTTTTCTTTTTTTTTAATTTAATATAAATATGGTTTGTTTTATTGTTGGCATAACTAACCAGGAAACTATTGAAATTTTATCTTTTTTTTTTTTTTTTTTTTTTTTTTTTTTTGAATTTCAAGATAATTTTGTTTGTAATGCAAGAAAGATAAAAACATGAATGAAGAATAAAAAATCAAATTTTTATAAGAATTCTTTATATTTGATGTGCACTTACACATATGCACAACTATTTATTTAGTGCGTATTTAAATTATTACCTAAAAAAAAAATACATTATTTCTCTCTAACATATATGTCCAGGTTCAGTGTTACATTTCTGCATTTTATACTCTTATAACGTAATGTTTTGAAACCGTTTTTTGGTCCTATTAGTTCTGATCAAATTTGCCTTCGAAAGTGTTAAGTTAAAAGTACGTTCTCAATAAATAAAAATTTTCCAAAAAAAAAGTAATAAAAATATCTTGACTAAGCTGAATCCGAAAAAGAAATCTTTACATCTGCTAAGCATTTTATCTCATTGATTGCTTAAGAAGAATGTATTTTATGGCATCATATCGCTTCTCAGGTGATTAAAGAACGTACTTCCGATTATGAAAAGTTCATTCTTTCAATTCAAGTGGCGTGCAGTTGTCAATCTATCTTCACACAAAAGTAACTAATTATTAACGCAGTTTCAGAAAGAATTTTTAATGTAGAAAAAGAGTAAAACCTCGTCTACAGACACACCTATTGTTGTTGTTTTATTACTAAGTTTATGCTCAAAATTTTTTAAAATTATTGAATAAAAATAATTTTACTGTGTTGTTGTTACCTTAAGTGCTTTCTACTAACAGTACGCTGTTAATTGTGTTCATGTAGCTTAAAAGGTAGAGAAAATACCAAAAACTGACGGCTCCAAAGTAACATTTTTTATTGATTGAAGCTGAGAAGAAAGGTTATTGATTGTCCGAAGTTTTGGTTGCAGGTTCAAAATATAATAAAATCAGTTATCATGGACGTGTCTTAATTTATTTAATATTTAAATTTGCTTCCAATATAAATTACCTTTTAGAGAGTAATTTTTTTTATTTATTTGGAATTGTTTAACTAAAGATTATTTAGAGATCTTCTCGCATAAATCCCCACACCCTCAATAAACGTACATAATTTTTACCAAAATTACGATACATTTCAATATATTTTAGTCAACCATTTAAAGCCCACAATAAAATATTTATATGTATACCTGTTCCAAAGATATTTGCAACGAACCTCATGGAAGGCATAAGGAAAATTAATCTAAATGTTTAGGAAAGCAATTAAAAAAATCCTATTCAGCTGTGATATAGAGTCTTTTATATCTACTACCTTCGTTTTAGAAAAAAAGATCGAAAACTACTAAACTTCGATGCTCTTTAATATTTAGATGGACCTGACAAGTTTTTTCCATTTTTATGGAATACCGTGGAAACGTTTATTTTTATATTTCATGTAGTTTGTAAGTAGCAAGGAAAACACATAAAAATCAGTTGAATCTATGATGAATTTAAGTTTTACCGTAGGCGTGTCCTTTGACTGATTCGGTCTGTTATCAGTACTACTAATTTGCGTTCAAAAACTTCCAAAGTTTTTGCCAAATTTTAGTCTTAAATATGATGAAATAATATTTAAAATAACATAAACTCATTCATTTGGAGCAAAAGCAATCCAGGAAATGATCTTTAACGTAAGATCAAGAGTTTACCCCGATTACAGAGTATTCTCCAAATCTGCCTCTTTCTGATTATCGCTCAAGGCGTCGATCGGTTCAGTCATAGTTATCAAAACCGCGGTTCATAAGAGATGACAATATGAGCGATGAGACAGATTATTTCGTCTCGAAACCACGAAGTTTTTACCGCGAAGACCTCCATAAGCTTCCCCATAAGTGGCAAAAGACCACAGATGACAACAGTGGTTATTACGT
>KK351351.1:95618-115919 GCA_000671755.1 Glossina brevipalpis | reverse complement strand
CGGTACCGTATTGTGAACTCCATTCATATAACTCCCGTTAGATGGTTTGATATCGTATTTTGAATTTTATCGATATAACTGTTGTTAGATGGTTCGGTACCATATTTTGAACTTCACGTAAAAAACTGCCGTTAGGTGGTTCGGTACCGTATTGTGAACTCCATTCATATAACTCCCGTTAGATGGTTTGATATCGTATTTTGAATTTTATCGATATAACTGTTGTTAGATGGTTCGGTACCATATTTTGAACTTCACGTAAAAAACTGCCGTTAGGTGGTTCGGTACCGTATTGTGAACTCCATTCATATAACTCCCGTTAGATGGTTTGATATCGTATTTTGAATTTTTGTCGATATAACTGTTGTTAGATGGTTCGGTACCATATTTTGAACTTCACCTATAAAACTGCCGTTAGATGGTTCGGCACCGCATTGTGAACTCCATTCATATAACTCCCGTTAGATGGTTCGGTACCATATTTTGAACTTCACCTATAAAACTGCCGTTAGATGGTTCGGTACCGTATTGTGAACTCCATTCACATAACTCCCGTTAGAGCGTTTGGTATCGTATTTTGAAATTTATCGATATAACTGCTGTCTGATGGTTCGGTACCGTATTTTGAACTCCTTCTATATAACCGTTCTCAGATGGTTTGGTACCATATTTCCAACTCTTTTCATATAAAATTCTTTTAACAAAAAACGTAAATCTCGATGAGGCAACAAGATCTAATTTTTATTTTATATTATAATGAAATTTGCTTCAAAATAGTGCTTTAACATATAAAAATACTGACCTGGACCATTTTTCAGACAACATTCCATATATGACTTCTTATTGAACTCTTTAGATGAAAACGAAAATAAATAAAGAATAACAAGTTTTTTGACTGACATTAGTTCCCACTTTGCTTATCCTGCTACAAAAGATATTTTCAAAAAGTTGTTTTTATTAAGTTACATTTCCCTTATTTTTACTAAATCCTTAGCCGTAGTACGCAAATTGTGTAAAGTATTTGATGACCGGCTTTGCCAGACTACATTTTTTTTTTTCTTATAAAAAATCCAAAATATCACGCACGCGCCTATCATTTTATAGAATGATAGTATACTTGTTCTGAAGATCGCTAGCCAAGCACAAATATACTAAAAAATAATTTTTTAATTTTCAAATCTTCGTTAACCCATTAACTGCGGAATTCATTTTTAAAAGTCCCTCAGTCCAATCCCTTTAGTAGACTTTTTTGCATTATAAAGAGAACACTACTAAATGATGTTTTTGCGACATTTTTTTGAAATTTCAAGTCTTTATATTGAGTGTAAATTTTTAATTTCACGTGGCTTTGGTCTTTGGTCCGTGGGCTTTAAAAGACTACTTTCCTGATATTTCTCTCTCTCTCTCTCTCTCTCTCTTTCTCTCTCTCTCTACCTTCCTCCCCCCTCTTTCTCTTTACCTTCCTTCCTCCTTCTCTTTCTGACAACATCAAGATCAGAACATAATAATATGCGAGAATTTGTCTTCGCCATGCAATTGCAAAACATCAATAGATACTTAAGAAGGTTTCGTCTCCAATAGTAGAAGAATTCTTATACAGTAAATACTCTCTTTATGAGTGCATAAATCCTCATTTTTTATTAGAAGAATCGAATTCCTAGGGACATCCTGAAATCGATAATAGAATGTAATTTAAACTTAAAACAAAACTATTAAAACTACCACACCTGTTATAAAATTTCCTTTTGAAAAACTAAGTCGATGGCCTATGTCGCTCAATTTTTTTCTTTTTTAATTTGGGGATATATTCCATTAGCTAAAAAAGTTACAGTAATAAAAATAATAATATGATATATAATATAATATATAATATAATATAACAATGATAAAATATAATATATAATACATATAATATATATATTATAATATAATATGTAATATATATATATATTATATAATATATAATATAATATATAATAAAATATATAATAAAATATAATATATAATACGTTAATAATAATATCATAATAATACTAGTCAGATAAAAAGCTGCTAAATTTTATTAAAGATCTGTTCAACAGAGACTCGGGAACGAATCAAGAAAGTGTTAGTATTCACAGGATGATGATGATGAGATGAAAACCGAAATAGACGATAAAGATTATGAAGTAGACAATGAAGGGTACATCGCAGTGCAGACTTCTATTGATTATCGTAAACAAAGTGATGATTGACATTGACGCGTATATGTGTTATACACAGCTAATCGCTTAATTATCGTTCAATTTATGAATCAATTAAGTTGGCTTATGTACTTAGCATGACAAGAATGAAAAGACACAATTTTAGGTTATGCTCAGTGTTCTAAACAGCATACGCGTACTTGATACAGTTAACTTGATTTTATTAACAAAAATGCATAACGCTCTTAAAATGTTTAAATTCTTCGATTGCTTACACAAATTGCAATAACGTCATTTCATTTCAATGGTCCTTATAAGAAAAGCCTTAAAGGAACTATAACAAATTAAACTTCATTTTTCTTTGGTTTTAATGTTCATATTAAAAAGAGAAAAAACTTTAGGTAGAATTGTGTTTTTTCAATCAGACAATTCGTTCAGTATCGTTTTTGTATCAATCTATCTAAAGGGGATGATGATGAGCACTGTCTAGAATTGCTTTCAGAGTTGAAAACTAATCATAACCGGGAATAGATAGATATGAGTACATATTTGAAAACTTCAAGTATGAAGCACACGTTACTAATCGGCATCTCTCTATAAGTGTTGCAATCATCATCATCCCCAAGGGGGAAAACCATTTCAGATAAACAAAGAAAGTAAACAGATCAGCAAAGCACGGCACAAAGCACATATAAATAAATAAAAACCAATAAAAGAAAAATAAAAATGAAATGAAAAAACATACAGAGCAGATAAGAAAAAATTTCAAACGTATACATACATATACATACATATATATATATATATAAATATAAATATATAAATCTATATAATATATATGTATTATGTATTGTAAATAAAAATTGATGCCAAGAATTAAAAAAAATTTTTTTTGTTTTTTTTTTTTCTAATATAAATACAAAATATATATGAATGAATGGGAGGGGATCGGACAATCTTTTCCACTTTTTTGTCTAAACACTTATTCTGTGTATTATAAAAAGAGTTTGTTGAAATTAAATAGATATAATGAGAAAAATATTTATATTAATATAAAGAAACAAAAATTAAAAAAAAAAAAATATTTTTTGTTGTGGCAAATATTATCAAATATTTTTTTTTTGCATAAATGTTATGTAAGCGAACCCATTTTATATAACGAATTTTCTTTCTTGACCAAAATCAAATAAGAATCGATTTGCGATTGATTAGCTGACGACTCCTTCTACATACAACAAAATTTGGTTTTACTTAACATGCCGAACAATGTGCTTATTACAGCGCAAACCAATTTTATGCCTGAGGAAGCAACTTTCCTTTATATCCTGCATTAGTTATGATACAAGAGAATATTTACTCTCTTTACACTCCTTTTATAACGCGTCTTTTTACGAAAAAAATCGCAATTTCGATTTTAAAGAAAATGTAATGCAATTGGTTTTTTGGCATATAAAATAAATATGAAAAATTTGGATCGGAAGAGACCATTTTTGAACCATTTCGAAACCATCTCCGGTACAGTCTTCCGTTTTAAAATTTTGACTTTATATAACAAAAAGATTTAATTTTCAATATTTCATAGTGAGAATCGATCCATAGCAGTATTTGAACATAAAAATATCAAATGTAACCAATTTAGGCTATGTAGATCCCTAGTTTGGAACCAATCAAGACTCCTCATGAAAAAATAAATATATATATATGGTAATTAAGTCTATTTTTTAGTATTTTATGAGAGAAATACTTGAATAAAAAAGAGATCAATAAATTTATTTAATTTTGATCAGGTCCATTCATACTTTTGGCCCCCTTCTCTACAAAGACTCGTTTGAAAAGTTTTCTTTTACAAGAAAGCATGATACAATTTTTGGTTATTTCTCACGAAAGTAAACGAAGAATCGTCGTATTAGGCAAATTGGAGAAGAGAATTGAAAGGTCGACCTTGCCCGCATAAAAAAATTTGTATCTCTTATATGTGGCGCTTCGTGAATTAGGAAATGACAGAATCGCAAGAAAAGAGTTTTGACTAAGTAGGAAAAATTTAAGTGATTGTATTTAGAATCAGATAAAAATTCAGTAGAAAAAGACGATAAGAGAAGATGATTGACGGGACAGCTCTTTGTAGCATTTCGTCAATAACCCTGCAGGTTATAGGGCTTAAGTTGTCTTATATATGATTGCTCTTTCCTCTCTCTCTCTCTCTCTCTCTCTACTATAAAGTATAATAACATTTTAATAACTTTGGATGTTGAAGTGGAAATATTTTTTAAACAATTTAATTATTTTAAGAAACGCTTGATATTTAGCATATCACTACACTGTATAACTGTTAATGTCCGCAAAATTTTTCACGTTTCTAAAAAGGAATACTAAAAAGAGTACTCGCATCATTATTGCTCTGTTCAAGAAATAGGCGGACAGAGGAGACTTGCCTAACTAACCGAATGGTCTTAATGTTATCCTCAAGGCGGCTAGCCTTTATCCTATTCTACCTATAGTCTCCCTTTGACCAAAATGTTCTGGTCTCGTAAAAGAGAGTAGATACAACAATAAAAGCGATTTTCCTACCGTAACAGATGCGGGAACAATCTGTCGAAGCCCAGAGAATAATATATTTAACTTTCAGGTTATTGCCGGTAAGAAGAAGAAGACCAATATTCAAATACCTTCAGATTCATCGAGTCAAAGTTCTTGCGTTATTTCTTAGAAATTGCAACTTATCGATCCTATCGTGAAACATAATTGAGTTACCATAAAGCTGATCAGAGACGATATCGAATCAATTCATAATTTGAAAAATGTTTTGCAAAATTCCCCCTTAGCTTAGGCCGACAAGATACTGTGCTCGGGAAATGCCTAACATGTTGAGCCTATTTCATGCAAAATATGCTGGGGCCATGACGTAAAGGCATTTATTTCTTATTTATTGATTTTTTTTTTTTTTTTTTAAGTACATTCAGAGCAGATGTGTTTGCTTTATTTTGAAGGCGAGCACTATAGCCGTTAATAAATTACATATCACTTGAAAGTGAAATAAACATTTAAAAACAAAACTTATTTGAAATGAAAGATTAATTGTATATAATTTGTCAAAAAATGAATAATTTCTTTACCAAAAAAGTGCTTTTTTATATTCAATACTATAATGCGAAGCTTTAGAAATAATTATTAAGAAACCTGGGGAATCGGAAGCAAAAAATGAATTGTTCACACTTCACATAGTTTCTCACGAGACTGACTATCTATCTGAGGCTTCTCTTATACACATAAACTTGACAAATACTAAAGTTCTTAAAGTCGACGCTCTGTAAACAATGGAAGAAATTTTTTTGCTTTGAAATTTACAAAAATTTAACGGTATTTTATATTTACCGTTTTTAATACATCATATGTAAAGAATTATAGTTTGTTTCATAAGGATTAACATTAAAACTAAAAAAAAAAAAAAAAAAAAAAAAAAAAAAAAAAAAAAAAAAAAAAAAGAATTTAATAAATCTCTACTTTATTGCCGCTAATTATTGTTGACAAGGTTTTTTTATTATTGTAACAATTGATGTCATCGGCATTGGACTAAAACACGTCAATCTAAAAATCCTCTTAAAACAATTTTATCTTTACATATATGTATAGAAGATTGTACAATAACGACGCAAATGTTTTGTTTATATTTCAAAAGAAAAAAAAAACAAAAGAAGAGATTTTAATAGGCATGAAGCGACCATATGAATATATTATCGGTTTTGTACGACAAGAAAAAAAAAACCATTTATTACGAGAAAATATCATAAAAAGTATTTTGTTCAAAGTATTGTTCATCGCAAGCCAATATTTCTTTCATCTTTTAAACAGAGTAACATCTGCCGCGAAAAGGATAATTGAGACTTATGAGGCTTTGCAAACAAAAGATTCATTTTTCCAATAAGGTAAAAGTCGAAAGTGTACTCCATTCAAGCAGATAGTGTATCATCGATTGAAAACGGTATTCATCAGTAGTAATAATTTCTGATGCGAGAGAAGCGTACCACATTCTAGTTAGTGTGTCTTTTTGAAGAGTTTTACTATATGCGCAAGTCATTATGTCGAGGAAATACGATAACATGAGTTTTGCGTAATGTTTCCCCCTTTTTTCGAATTAATTGTATGACTGATTGTTGGTAGCGCTCCATACTGATGATCTCGTTTGTTTAAAGCAACTCATTGTTACGATATTCTTTATGAGATTTGATTTAATATATTTAGATTCTTCAATATACTAATTCGTTCACGGAGCATAATAAAGTTTTGCGATTCTCGCAGAATTCCCGGTATATTAAAAATGTAAAGGAAGCAATCTCAAAGGTGTTCTGAGTAATTTTGTTCATCAAAAGTATCGCTTTTGTAGTAAAAATATTATACTCATTCTTAGGGCTGATACTTACCCGGACTTGGATTTATATAGTTTAGTAATGTAAATAATAATAATAATAATAATAATAAAAAATATCGATTAGAAAAAAAATAAATCCAAATATTGTAAAGTACGTTCATAAATACTCAAATGCATTAAATTACTTAATAATAAAAAACTAAAAATTCTTAGGTTTGTTAAATACTTTAAATCATACGACATTTTCTCGTTATTTTTTTTTTTATACGATAAGCTACTCAATCCGTTTGGTCTCTTACGTCTCTTACAGTCAGGAAGAAAGAGAGGAGGAAGAAAGAAGGGAGTAGTATCTGTATATGTTCGATTTAAAAGTGGATTGCGATCAAGTAGGTTAGAAAAGATCATTGATGATTGTTTACTCCAAAGGCGCTGTCTTTGGGATTGAAAAACAACGAGTCGCGGCATTGTGTCGTACGGTGCTTAGGCAATGCCATACGTAGTCCACATTACGCCGACTCTCAAGAGTATCGAGAGTTTTGGACACAATGTTCCCGTTCGTGAGCACCGGGACTTTTCATTGTATGCAATCCAGGGTGTTCTTGACGGCTCCTTCAGGGTGGACTTGAAGGCTTCCTCAATTGGCGTTAAGTATAGTTAGCTTTTACCTTGCTTCGTCCAGCTTGTTTCATAATGTTTTGCGCCTCCGATATAGTAACGTTCGTAACGTGTTCATCATCCTTCATTATTTAGCATTCATTTGAATTGAGTAGTAGAAGTAATACTTAACGTGTTTGGTCCTTATATCGCGCGAAGAAGTTGACTTCGTCAAAGTTTCAAAAACAAAAAAGGCATGTAGGATTCTCTGTTTTAGATGGGCTTTTATAAGGAGCAAGCAAAGCATAACAAATCCACTGGTTGTTCCTTTTATATTCAATATAATAAATAATATAATAGTTTGGGGAAAAAGAAATCTATTTATTTCTCGGTAGATGGTGGTAATGATCAATATCTTTTAAAGTCTCAATAAAACTATTTCAGATTTGTAATGGTTGGAAAGATAACGTTTCGCGCTAAAAGAAATTGTTTCGCTACTTTTTATTTACTTAGGTAAAATTCGGTACACTTTGCAGGTTTTCTTTGATGAAGTCGATTAGGCGACTAAAATTGCTAATGGTATTTATGGTCCCGACATTGTAACAGTCAATTACGTAATTTTGTAGTTTCGGTTACGTCGATTCCGTTCAGATAATTTTGATGTTAAAGATGCATCGCGCATAAGTAGGCCTGACGTCGAATATCGTCAATAAAATCACAGAAAAAATCGAAGTTGCCCGGCATGTTAGTAGTAGAATCGTCAAGGAGCTAGAGATCGACCACAAATTAGTTTTAAATCATTTTCGCAAAATTGTATTGAAAAAGAAAAATAAAATCTTGAAGTTCACGTAAGCATTTGTTGAATTTCACATAACCGTTTGTTGAAGTTCACGTAACCATTTGATGAAGTTCACCTCAACATTTGTTGTAGATCCTGTGAGATTGTGGATGCGATGTTTAATATAAATAATAATGCGATGTTTAATATAAAAAATTAAACAATTAGTGGCTAAGAAATTTAAAAGGTGTAAGTTTTCAATGAAATCGAGAAAAAAATACTTAGTACATCCGACACTCGACACTAGATATAAAAAGAGAATCGATTAAACTAAACTAAAGAATAAGAAGAAGGAAATAATTCGATTGATTGACTGACTGACATTGATCGTGAAAAAGATACAAACGCTAACAACAAAAAAAAAAAAAAGAAAAAAAAGACGGAAATTTTTATTGCATTTGTTTTGGTTTTACTTTTAGTATTTAACTAAATTTCCTAAGGATACGTTGCGTGAGCTCGTAAAAAACAAAATACGCGGCGGGCAACGCGGGTTAATTTTTTGTAATTAAAGAGAAATAAAAGAATAAACGATAATATTATGAGCAAAAGAAATGCAATGAATGCTAATAAAATAATAAACTCTTTTACATAACTTTTTTTTGAAAAAAAATTTTATAATAAAATCCTTTTAAATAATTGCAAAAATGTTACAGATAAAATATTAAAAAAAAAAGAAAAAATTAAATAAAATAAAACGAAAGCTGGCTAATATTTGCGCGTTTGATTTCAATCCATTTTTAATATTTTTCTCATTTTTATAAATTTTTATAAATTGCGCATCAATTGATTCTCAAGTGCTTTGTGCAAAAGGGCGAATTTCGATTTAATTGATACGAAATTTGAATTCAAAAAATTTATTCAAATTTGCGCAGAAATATGGCCATAGAAGAGGTGAGTAAAGATAAAAAAGTTTCCGGGAAAAAAAAAATGATTTCCATATTTGATCTGTAAACCAAAGCAGCTAGTGGAGGGGAATTTGGTTGTTTTCCAGCTACATTACTGAATAATGGCAAATACACAAGTATGAATATAAGAAAGAAAAGAATTAAGATTTGGTTTTTAGAATCACTTTTAGACAAATATAAAAAAAAAAAAGAAGATAAACTGATGATAACGAATATTTATTGAGCAGCAGCAGCCTAATGACAGATGGCATTATATTGTATAAATATTGGGTTGATAGCTAAATAAGTGCCAATTTCACTTATAGGTGTTTCTGATTCCCATTTTGTGTATGTGATAAAGCCCTTAAAGAAAGGTAATGGCGAAATTGGTTTGAAAAATTCCATTCTGGAGATTTTTCTCTTTAANTTTTTTTTTTTTTTGTATTTTGTTTTTTTATATATAAAAATAATTTACATTTTGTGATCTCTTTTTGATTTCTTAATTTCTTTTTTCATTTAAAATTGTGTTGGAGAGGAATCTAATAATGCTTACGAGTATAAAAAAAGAGGAATAAGTATATAATTCTTCTCAATCTTTCATGCTTATGGTGAAATCATCATCAACACACGTTGTCAGTTCATAGTGAGCGTGTTGAGCAAAATATGTATAGCGCCGGGTTGGAAAAAAATACACACAAAATTATTTTACATCAAAAATATCAGTAAATAAATATAAAAAATAAAAAATAAAAATCCAATTCAATTGTGTTGTAGTTGCTATTGTTGTTGTTGTAATTGTGACTTATATAAATGCATGCTTGCACACACACTTGATTTTATGCAAATAACAAACAATAGAAACAAAAAGCAAAAAAAAAAACAAAAAAAAAACAATAGTCCATAGAAAAACAAAAACTCAACAAAATCTATTAAAGAACACTTGACAAAATTTGTCAAATATTTAAAAAAAAAATCCTATAAAAATATTAGAAATACTTTGTTTCAGCAAAGATATCAATTTGTTCGATATAAAAAAAAAAAAAACAAAAACAAAAAAAAAATTGAAAAATCCATAAAATTTTTAAATGAAAAATTCTGAAAATTGACAGCTTTGCTTTAAATTTAAAACACTTTGCTCTTTCTTTCTTTTAATATTAAAGACACTTCTGATCGATATGATTTTGATTTTATATTTTCTTCCTTTTGTCACTTACTTTCTTTTATCTCATCTCTTTCTATTAAAATAAGAGACAACGATGACATATTTTTTCTTTTATTATTATTCCTTTTCGTTTTTATTTTAAACCGGGGGAAAGGCATTCAAAAGAAAGGTTTAAGACAAGATGGGACAAAAGAAATTTCCTTTTACGCCTGAAAATGTTCTAACCGGGCACTGATCATTAAAATATTAAGTCGGAAGAAAATCAATTATATACGAGTTTTTTTTTTTAATACCGTATCCAACTGCAAAAATTTAATAATTTTAATTTTATTTTTCAATAATGTCATGTTTACCTTTCAAAACAAAAACAAAAAACAATAACAAAAAAATATGTAAAAGAAAACCAGTAAAACGATTTGATTTATGAATTCGAGTTAACGGGGCGTATGAGTGTTTCAATTAATGTAAATATAGAGAGAAAGCACTTCTATGCACAATAATAATTCTCTACTAAGGATTAAATAAGAGTTTTTACCACAAAAAAAAAAAATGTTTTTTTTTTATCTTTTTGGAATTTTTGTTATTCGCAGAAAAACCGGCAAAGTAACTTTAAAGTTGAAATTCTGGACACACACACAATCTCAGTTTCTTTGTATTTATATATAGAAATGATGTTTACTAAATATTCACAAGCAAGTCAAAGTGAACATTTTCACCACAGAAACTTTTAATATCTCACTTTAATAAAAAATTCCTAATTTCCGATACAACATAACAGTATATCTTTGATCGTAAAAAAAAAAAAAAAACTTTAATAGCTTTGAAGAATTTAAAGGAAAATTGCCTAACAAAGGAAATGCATAACAAAGGAAATGCATGACAAAGGAAATTTTGCACAGAAACCACCACCGAAAGACCAATAAATACGAACCTAATAACTATGTACAGAACAAAAGTTAGATACGAAAAATTTGTTTTATTATTATTCGATGTAAAACATACTTTTTAGAAACAAAAACATTCATTGATTTAAAGATAAAAAAAAAAAAAGAAATGAAAATAAATATAGATATAAATACAAAAATAATGTTATAAAAATAGTGTTGGCTGATTGCAAAAAAAAAATTCAGCTTAAAAAAAATTCAACGAAAGTAAAACTTAATAAAAAAGAATTCAACACGCCCATTGTTTGTTAACTAAGCAACGAATAATTTATGTTCACTTTTGTGTTGTTTTTTGTCCTTTGGGCACATACAATAAAAATTTAATTGAGAATAAAAAAACAATTTGAAATAATTTAACATTAAGCAAAAGAAAAAAAGTACTAACAAAAGAAAATTAAATATCTGAGCTCTTTAGAAATTTCACTTCTAGTTGCCACAACACTTGACTTTTATAACATTAAGAAGATTTAATGTCTGATAATGCATCTTAAATCCAATCGTTTAATAAATCTTTTAATAAATTTAAAAAAATATGTTACTTTATTCCGTTAGATTTCCATTTTTATGAGCCTGATTAACTGCAACGTTTAGAAAATAAAAAGTAAATTTTGTAAACGTAATGCAATCTGATAATTTGAATAAATTTGAAACCTTAACTCCAAAAAAATTTGTATCCAAAATGTTCATAGTTTCTACAGTTTCGCGCTTTTATTAACATCAACGAAATTTTGTAATCAAAAGTTTTCGCGCGTTAATCTTGTCACTTATATATGTACATCCATTTCTTGGTCCGAATTTAGTCAACCATGTTTCAATAGAANTCTTTTTTTTTTTTTTTTTTTTTTTTTTTTTTTTTATTTTTTTTTTATTTTTTTTTTTATAAATGATTTAGTTATGACAATAGCGGCATATAATTTTTTAAATCTCTGTTCTCGTTTCATTTGATTGTTAACAGAGGCTTCTCCTAAGAAAGCACACAATTATTCGTCTTTAACTCTTTTCTATTTCTAGAAATGATTTTAATACATTTCTCTTTGAAATCTTCTATTCACATACATAACATATATAGTAAAGAAAAACTTGTGAAATTTAAACATCAAACATAAAAGCGATCAGTTATTAATCAATAAATGTTATTATTATTATTGTTATTATAATTTATTTAAATCAATTAAATAAATTCTTGGACTTAACAAAAAAAAAACAAGGAAATAGGAAAAGCATTAGCACAACTAAAAACAATAATTCATTTAAATATTCCATTTTGTATTAAAGTTTTTATGCGCAAAAATATCTTTTAAAAAAGTAACCTCGGAAATCTTAATAAATTATAATTAATATGGATTTTGATGATTAGTTTTTTGTTTTGACGCATAAAGGAGAGGTGTTCGTTGTTAAATTATTGTACAAAATAACCCACAAACAGATGAACAAAAGGCTATGAGAACAAAACCTCTTTCAAGTTAATGAAAACACTCTTCCTGGAACACAATAAACGAAAACACAAAGCACTACCACCATTGCAATATGATTTACACACATTAATAAGAGTAAATGTGACACTTGGAAACATCGCATTAATTTACTTGAATATGTTGTGCGTATGTACATGTCAAGGTGTGTGCATGTGTGTGTGTGTGTGTTTGTGTGCAATTTTGTAGGGAAAACGAAGAGGAAAGGAAAAATGATGACAATGACGATGATGACGATGATGATGATGATGATGGGTTAATGTGTTTCCATTTTAACGTTGTTTTTGTAAATGTAATTGAAAATGAATTTTATTGGAAAACAGTGAAATGTTTTCATTATTGTTGTTGTTTTTTCATAAGACAATAATAACAAAGTAAAATACGATTCAATCTTAAATAAAGTGCAACGGACAATAAACAAAAATTCAATTCAATATACGAACATACAAACATATGGACTATGAAAGGAATGGATCACCCTGAATAGATCATCACACACATATGTATATATATATATATATATGTATATATGAACGCATACTTGTGCGTTTTTGTGTCTGAATGTATAACAAAGCAAACGAAATCTTCTTTCTTTCTGATGTCTATGTAAATGCTCTGATTATTGTACCACTTACTATTATGAAGTGTACATGGGGATGGCATAATTGCAAGTGTAGAGATATATACAAGCATCTCTGTGTGTGTGTGTGTGTGTGTAAGAACATTATTCAGTCAGCAACTTTTCATTTTTAAAATTTCCATTAAGATGATCAAAACAGTCTAAAGGCGGTATTTGTAAAGTTCGGTATAAAACACTGAGATATAACACACAAACAACCAACTCACTATTCAGTTCGAATAAAAATATAAGTGTATATGCAGTGAATATTGTTTGAGATTTGACAAAAAAAAAAAAATACAAAAAATTCAAAAGCTACGAAAACATCCTCATGTAGGTGATATAAGCTTGTTAGCGATGTCTGCGTCCAANATGCCACTATTTGCCGGCGCAGAGAATCTAAAATTCCAAATATATAGCGAAACCAATTAAATTTTATTACTTCTAGACTCGAAACAAAAAGAAAAATAAAAAAAAGAAGAAGAAGAAGAACTGAAAAATAAAAATAAATTCTTCACTCTTCACTATGTATGCCTGTGTGTGTGTGTGTTAGCGAGTATGTATCATAAACGCGTAAACACAATCCTCATTTCATCTCATCTCATCTCATCTCACTTCATCTCATCTCATCTCATCTCATCTGATCAAATGCACTTTTTGTTTGGAGGCATATATTCTACTTACGCAAATAAGTGTGTAGGGTATGTTTGTTGGTGCATTGGCGTATTTCGCAAATTATATTTAGCCATAAATGTTGTCCGTGTGTTGTTGTTGTTGTTATTGTTATTTGCTTTTCATTTCGTTAGGCGGTTTTGCGTATTTGCCTTTTATCCAAATTTAGCATTTTGCCCTACTACCGGGTAATTATATTCAATAGAACTTATTTTCAATGGAATATACATTATTTGTAAGACACGCACGCTCACTCACCCATACATGCATACATAAATAAATAAATTTTTATCGTTTAATAAGCAACAATGTATTTATTGTTTAGATTAATCTTCTTTCTCTTCTTCTTCTTCTTAGTGCCTATAAAATTAATAATTTTAAGACTTTAATCTTAATTTAAAAAAAAAAAAAAAGAAAAAAACATAAAAAGCAATTTGCTCTAGTGATTAAAAACTAACTAGAATTTTTTAAAAATATTAAAAATTTTCTAAGTTTGAATCATTTACTGAGTTGCACTTGAGAATCTAAACCTTAACGAAACCACAGTTGCCGACCAGTAATGGGGGAGATAGCTCACAGACTAACAGATTATATAGTCTACTGATGAATATACTTTCCAGCTTGCAAGATTATTTACTCTCTTTCTAAATACTAACACAATAGGAATCCAAAGATTCGAACTAAACTAAGCATAATTTTTTTTTTNAAAAAAAAGAGAAGAAGAAAAGAAGACAATCAAGAAGAAGAAGAAGAGAATTTTCTAATAAGCGTGGGTGTGTGCCTATCAAAATAAAGTTCTTTTTTTTCGACTGTCGCGAACAACATTTCTCAATTAATGTTAGACTTTGGCAAGAAAACAAAAACATTGAGCCAATAAATGCTCTCAATGCCGTATTACGTACAATACTGTATCAATTTGTCCCAGTAGAGATACCAATTGTATCGTAGTCGGTAGATCATTGTCAAGGAGTCTTTATTATTCTTCTTCTATTTTTTTTTTACTTTCATTCTCATTTTCATTTTTCATCCTTTACAACTAATCACTAAGCATCGTTCAAGATGTCAGAATAAGCTTATAGAGACGAACCGATTGATCGCAACGACTGTATCAAAACTAAGAAGCGGAAGTCAACTGAATATGGGAAAGTACTTAACTGTGTAACCATTGAAGATGTTAGAATAAGCTTAGAGACTGATCGGCCGAAATGTATCGAAATGAACAGGTGAAAGTGGTCCGAATACGGAAATTAAGTACCATTGAAGACGTTACAACAAGCTTAGAGACCAATCGATCGACCGAGGCGTATCGAGACTAAGAAGTAATGGTGGGTCGAATAGGGGAACTAAGCACCATTGAAGGTGTTAGAATAAGCTTGGGAACTACTTACCATTAACCATGTTAGAATAAGCTTGGAGACCGACCGACCGACAGAAACGTTTTGAGGCTAATAGGTGAAAGTGGGAACTAGGCACCAATATGTATCGAAACCAACAAGTGAAAGTGGTCTGATTACGGGGACTAAGCACCATTGAAGATGTTAGAATAGGTGTAAAACAGACCGATCGAATAAATTGCATCGAAACTAAGAAGTGAAAGTACTCTGAATACGGGAACTAAGCACAATTGACGACATGAGAATAAACTTAGAGACCGATCGATCGACCGAAACGTATCGAAAGTAAGAAGGAAAAGTGATCAGTATACCGGAACTAACCACCATTGAAGATGTTAGAATAAGTTTAGAGACCGATCGACCAACCGAAACGTATCGCAAGTAAGAGGTGAAAGTACGCTGAATACGGGACCTAAGCACCATTGAAAATATTAGAATAAGCTTAGAGACCGATTGATCGAACGAAACGTATCGAAACAAACAAGTGAAAGTGAACTGAATACGGGAAAGTACTTAACTGTGTAAAGGTTTCATTTACTATAACAACACACTATAGGAATATTTCTTTCTCACAATTTTCAAAACTCATAACAAAAAATTTTAATCTTTTAATCATTTGTATGTTTGCTTAAGCCCGCGGTTGTATTGCATGCATGTGCTTTAGAAAATTAATTCTTGTTAGATTTTCTATGCAACCGTATGCGTGTATTCAATTATCCTGAAATCATTAAAATGATTTTGATATCATTTCTGCCATATATCAGTCAGTAGATGAATTTTGAAATATTTTTATCTTTACTTAAGTTTTTATATCCAGATGCCAGCATGCCTTGCTGTACGTGTTAGTGTATACATGTATGTGTGTGTGCCAGTATACGTCAGATTCAATTTTAAAAAATACAATGCTTGTGAAATAATAAAGAAACGAAGAAAATATTTACATAATTTTATCTACATGTGTGGCCCAGAAATACTATTTGATGTGAGAATGAAATGTTTAAACGATCATCAGAGTACAGTGAGTGTAGTAGATAGTATAACGTATGAATGTAATATATGTGTAAAAACGAACAGTTATTATGTATTTTTGAAATTTACCCTGTCCGTCATTAATGATTGATACACATTTTATAACCTGAGAATTTAATTAAAAACAAAATCATAATTAGATTCAAAAAAGATATTTTGTGTTTAATTTTTACTCATATATGTTTCATATTCAGATACATTTCATTTTATTATCTATCAGATAAAAAGAAAGATTGATTGGTTGATTGATTGATTTATCGCTTAGAGGCAAAAGTGTGCAAATGCATAGTAGTAGTGGTAGTAGTAGTAGTAGTTTAATAGGTTTTACACTAAGAGCAAAACTAATTAGTTTTTCAGTTTCACTAAAGCGATACATCAATACACTGCAATATACTGCAACAGTGCAGTCAACAAATGACCGCAATATATCACAACACACAGAATACGTTAATATAGCAAAACAAAGCATAGTCAGTCACTCACTCAGTCAGTCAGTCAGTCAATCAGTCAGTCAACCAGTCGTCTGTTGATTATACAAATAAATGATTTTGTACGTTTGAAACGTTTTGAATACGAAATTCTAGGGGAATTCTACAAATATCTTTTACATTTAAAACAGAATACGGTCTTAGCAAATAGTAACGAAATGGGAGATGGTGTTGGTCATGGGGTTTTGTGGGTACTAGTTTTATAGACGCGTGCATGCATAGTATCGAGGCATGAATGCATGCATGCCCGGTATTGTTAATTTAAACCAAAACTGTAAAACATACCGCAGTCGTGCCTGTCTATCATTTTACAAACCGACATTTCTATCATTGCATACATACGCGTGTATAACGTACATACGAGAATATGTCTCGATTGCATATAAACTTGAATCAGTATTGTGTCCAATTAGCAGCATATACGATGACTGGTCGCTAATCTTTCTACGTCTACCTCTTAAACGCATGTATGTGGTTTATTCAGCCACACACGCACACACAAATACACAAACACACATACAAACTGATTATTTTTGCATTATTCTGTTCCACTTAAAACTCATACGATTGCATATTTATGCATTGGATGTGTTGCGTTTCTATCGATCGAGCTATAACGGTTTGTAAAGTTCACTTCGTCTATTGGGTGATTTTTGCGTACAAAATAAGTGGTCAAAACTGATGCAAATGGCTTTTCTGTGATTTTCTGACAAAGTAAATCACGATGCATTTAGTGAATAAACTGACTGATGTGCGGCACATGTATGTCGTTATACGTTATTTGTGCAGTTGTCAAAATTAATGACTCCACCACATGCAATATAAGATTTGTCATCAAATAGTGTCTCGAACGCAATCAGAAGGCTGCCAAGTTTCTTATTTAATTTTTTTGTTTTTTTCATTTTTCTTAGTTTTATTCGTTTTTTACTATTTGATATGTAAAATTAAATGGAAATAAATTAAAATGAATTTTTTCTATAGAAAAAACATACACACACACACACACACACACATGTTGCACAATCCCATCTCTCTCTCTCTCTTTCACACACACGCCCACTCTCTTTCTCTCTCTCTCTCTCTTTCTCTCTCTCTCTCTCTCTTTCTCTCTCTCTATCTATCTATCTATCTATCCATGCATTTCATGAAAAGATATCAAGTGTTTCGAGTAATTGGGAAACAAGTGAGGTCTCATTCCAGTGTAGTCTTAGGTTAATTTACAGTTTAATGGCATTTGTCAGCTTCTTCTTATTATTCTTTTAAAAATTCAGATAATCAATAATAGATAAGGTTTCGCACCAGATAGAAAAAGAGTCAGTTTGAACACAAAATTGAACCTTAACTAAGTGGGTGATTAGTGCTCTTTCATTCCAATAAATTTCTTAATTAATTTTGAATTTGATTTAATTTTGTTCTGCTTCTTCTTATTATTCTCTTAAAAAATCCCAAAATCAATAATAGATAAGATTTCGAACTAGATAGAAAAGTATTCAGATTGAACACAAAACTGTCTATCTGAGCCTTAACTAAGTGACAGATTAAGATTTGGCCGACAAGTGCGCTGTCATTCCAGTACAGTCTTAAGCAAATTTAGCGTTTGATCGCATTTGTTTTGTTCTTCTTCTTATTGTTATTCTTTTAAAAATTCAGAGAATCAATAATAGATACAAACAAACAAAACACAAAATTGTGTTTACCTGGACCCTAACTAAATGAATGCTTAGTTTTGGCTGTGGTTTATTCTGCTTTCTCATGTGATGGTATTTGTCTATAAAACTTGAATTCCAGTTGTGTGGTTCTTCTTCTTATTTAGGTTCTTGAAAGCGTTCTCCGAAATGCTTTTCATACGTAAGGTGCAAATTAAATTTTCTAAAAACATTTTTTTATATCAACAGTTAAGTAAATAATTGAATTCATAATACGACAAAAGACGTTTCTTTGTACACAAGTCTGGGGAATGAAACTCTCTATAGGTAATTTGATTTGTAAAGACACTTAAATACGCCTTAGAAACTCATGAAGACTACGTATTCGCTTAGGCACGGTATAGACAAGTAGCTAAGAACAGCGATGAAAAGTCGATACACTCGGTTTCCGCTCTCAATTCGGTAGACCATACTTCAATTATAATATTCGTGCGGGCTTGTAGCTATAATGAGCGCTCTGCCAGTAAAGCGATTAAGAAGCGCGACTATTAACAGGGCATATCCGGGTTCCATTCCCAGTGCCGCTGGGATTACGATTGTGATCGTAACAATAAAGAGCGCACGATTGGTAAAAGCATAACAAGTACCGATCAGGTATACAATTCCCAAGCTCGGATCGGTCCTTTTCCCTCCCAAATTGTTTCTGATCATTACACTTTTCGCACGTATCTTTTGCGTGGCTGATTACATTGGAAACCAGAAAAACCTCTTAATATATCTATTGTTTTCTTCTCACCTCTTTTTATACGTTCGTCCTTTGCTCTGTCGTTTGTCAGCGAAATAGAAAATCGATGATTTTTCGTTAATAATAACGAAATCAAATTTTAACTATTTAGAGATCCTTTGACGACTGTACTCTGTACCCTGTAATATATGATAGATTTTAAAGAAAGACTTGGAAAAAATATTATCAAGAAGGTAGGCTCGATAATTTCCGAAACAGGTACCGCTTTCTCGCAGAACAGGTACTGCTTTCTCGCTGATCAGGTACTGCTTTCTCGCAGAACAGTTACCGGTTTCTCGCCGAACAGATACCGCTTTCTCGCAGAACAGGCACCGCTTTCTCGCAGAACAGCAGGTACCTGTTTCTCGCAGAACAGTTACCGGTTTCTCGCCTAACAGGTACCGATTTCTCGCACAACAACTACCGGTTTCTCGGGGAACAGTTGCCGGTTTCTTGTACTCATGGACCCATTATATGTACGCTCATGGAAACGTTAGATTTGTTTCAAATCGAATATCATTATCTTAGTTGGCGTAAGCCCGTACGATTTTAGAATACCGATAATTGGCCGGTAGTCAGTAAAAAATGTCTTTTGAGACGAAACGATTTCAATTCGAGATGCGATGTGTATAAGGAAATATATACTTTTTCTGAAACTTAAGAATGTACTTAATGGCCCGATTAAAATTATTTTGTATCCAAATCCAATTTATATAAGGAAACGATAAGTAAGTGAAAGCAAATGAAATTTTTCCCCCTAATACTGTTAAGAATACTGCAGAGAAAGTGTTTTTATTAAAAACGGTTTTAGAATCTCTGCGTAAATGAGTCTTTTTTTTCGTTTAACTCATATCGTTGAGTATTTTTTAGAAATCATCAACCAACACATATAAAAACGTAAGAGAATATTTCGAAGAAAGAGAGAAAATGAAGAAAAAAACTCTTAAATTTCGATAACATCTTCGTGTAGTGTTTTTGCACCGTGTTTTTTATGTAACCACAATACAGACAATGTCACGAGCTTTGATTTGAAACATAAATACGTGTGGCGGGCTTTTTCTATAAGCAAAAAAACCACAGATATATATATATATATATGTATATATATGTATGTATGTATATGTATGTATGAATATGTATGTATGAATATGTATGTATGAATATGTATGTATGAATATGTATGTATGTATATGTATGTATGAATATGTATGCATGTATATATATGT
>KK351351.1:55335-68759 GCA_000671755.1 Glossina brevipalpis | reverse complement strand
AAAAAAAAAAAAAAAAAAAAAATTCACAAACATGTATAGAAGAAAATCGACGAACTAACGTCAGAAAACAGTGAGCGGTTAATAATAAAGAGCAAATCAGAGAAATTTTGTTTTATATAATATTTTTCATATTTTTCATAATTTATGAAAATTATATTTTTGTTTTGTTATTTGCAACAATTTAGAAACAATTTGGAAACAAAACATCCATTTAAGGCCTTTGACTGATCACTGTCTCAGGTCAATGTTGAACAAGGACTTTTGTTCACTAAAGAAAGAAAACACGTGTGCGTGAATACACATCTATATATATATATACACGCAAATTTACATATCTACATATATAAACATACATATACGCATATACAAACATACATATACACATATACAAACATACATATATACATATACAAGCATATATATACAAACATACATATACAAACATATATACACAAACATACCCATACAAACATACATATACAAACATATATATAAACAACCTTACGAATGTATATATATGTATATATATGTATATATATATATATACGATATATTTTTGTAAGTAGGAAATGTGTAAATTTCCTTTTTTTTTTGTTTTTTTTTTTTGTTTTTGGCATTTTGCCCAACATAGACGACAAACTTATTTAAATGCCGGTACTACTATTATATTTTCTGTTTTAAGGCAGCAGAAGAAATTGATAAACGAAGAGAACAACAAACAAAGCAAACAACTATTTAAATGCGTTGCTTTAACAAACTATATAAAGGAAACGTTCAATACACATATGTATGTATGTATGTATGTATGTACGTATGTACATATGTTGGCAGTGAAGATTCTTTGTCTCTCGCATACTAATCATTATAAATTGTTGTTGAACTGACCGTACGTTTTCCGCTCAACTGACTACTGGTGCTTAAGATTTGAAATAATAAAAACGAAAAATCCATTATTTTAATTTATTATAAACACACAAATCGTCTAATATTTAGAACTTCTTCCTGTGATTTCGCAGAAAGAAAGCGCTGCGTACACACAAAGTGATAAAGAGTAGGGCTATGAAAGATACAAACTATTAATAAGTTCACTGAACGGCGATGTTGTTTTTTCGCTTTTTTTTTTTTTTTTTTTTTTTTTTTTTTTTTTTTTTTTTTTTAAATTATAGAATTATAAATATTTACTTTCATCGTTAAAAGTAATTTTATAGTTAATATTATAAGACTCAGAAATTAGTTTTCAAGACTTTTGCGATATACATGCGTTTTTATCGCCAGATAAAACTCGACTTAACAAGGTAAGCGAGCCGCCTCCATAACAGGATTTATGGCGTTTTTACGATATTATCTCCAAAAACAAAATAGTTCGTATCGCGATGCCTTTAAATAATGATTTCTAGAAAAGTCGTATTATTTACATCAGTTTTGAACCGCCTTCAGATGTAGAAAATATTAAATTTAGGATCGTTATGATCGCACTTATTAGCTACTTGCCTAAGTCTCTCGCATGCAAAATCGAAAACTATACTTACCTTTATGATGAAGCTGCATAAAATAAACTTGTCTTGATTGATTATACTCTCTACATCACTTTTGATACAGATTATGTTAAGCTTGTACGACTGTTTGCAATACCAAGAAGGACTTCTGACAGGTGTTTCGTTTATGATACCTATCGATGTCTGTCTCTGTTGTATTGTGTTCATAAATTTCAGATATTTTAATGAAATTTGGTGTATTAGCGTGTTTTTGAGTAAGGACGATGCTATTGAGAATAGATTTGATCGGACTATTTTTACACCAAGTCCAGATAACGCTTCATTCGAAACGAATCTATCTATGGAATAAAAATTACAATTTCTAATATTTTACGATAGAAATTGGAACATTTGAGCATTTGGGATATAAAATAAACACGGAAAATTTGGATCAGGATTAGGACTATTTTTTGAAACACCTTTCATATGAACTTTCCTATGAAAGAAGGCCTTTCATTGGTAAAAAAAAATTGAATCTTTAATATTTTATAATGCAAATGAATCTATAATAGAGATTTGATATAAAAATTAACTGCACTAAATGTGGACTAGGTAGGCCTATTTTGTTTTTATCCAACTATAACATCATATGAAGGTTCTTATGAAAAGTAAGCCCTTATTTAACAAAAAAAGTCTAATTTTTAATACCGTATGATTTAGTGTAAAGATAAAAAAATCTTTGAGGGAAAAATTAAATTTTCCTAAATTTATAACACGTCAGTCAAACATTTAAGGCTATCTTCCCTATAGAAGCTTCCATGAAAATCATACTTTTACATGGAAACAAGATATCATTTCTAAACTCTTTCGAGAAGTATTGCATTAGACAAAGAAGGGGTGGTGGGGGTATTTAACGGAAGCCTCTATCCGACTATACTATTGTAATTTCGTTTTACTCTTGCTTTATTCAGATGGTTTCAGTCGAAGACAGGCCAAGCAGACCCATTAGGTATAAAGTGAGAAAAAACAACCTTTGCATGATGGGCATTGAAACGCCCAAATTGGCACGTTTCGTAGCTAACAATTGTTTATCGTACAAAATTCAGAAATTTTCTTCATCGTACAAAAAAGTTAGAAATTTTATTTGTCGTACAAAATTTAAAAATTTTCTTAATCTAACTGTGTCTTCTGAACGTAAATCAGAAACACTTGGTAATACCTTTAGTAATAGTTTTCTTCCAATATTGTTCCTATACACGAAACAGCTACCTCGCTATATTGCATGGATGGAGCCGCGTTATACCTACAAGGTTGGAAGCTTCCGATTTCAGTTTTGCTTTTTTTTCACTTTCAATTATTCGAAATACTTTTTCAGCTTCGATAAATTTACTGAAGGACTTATCTTGATATTTTTTATGTTAATTTAATTAAGTTACTGGAATACTAAATGTATGGGCGATTCGGTTTAAAGTAAAATATCGTTTACTTGACTTGATCCCCTCTATCATAGATGAACAATTTTAAAACTCAATCCATTCGAATCCATACGAATTGTAATAAATTAATTTAAAAATCTTGAAGAAACTTGGATTATAAATGATTTCACAATTTATTAAATTTATTCATGCATTTTATATCAGATTTTTGTTTTCAAAATTTATTTTTATGGAAAAGTTTTACGGTCTAGTCTTTTATTAATCAATTATAATAATTATACAATATCCATATGCCTGAATTAGGCATTTGCTGGCTTATGCAATAAAATGCTAACAATGACAAGTGCTGCATGTGTAGTCATATTATATATGAATAAAAGGGGAAAAAACACAAAAAAAACATAAAATTGAACAACAACACATTTTACATTTAATAATAATTTAAAATTAATTTCACAGAATATGAGTAATATATTAAATACATCATGTTAATGATTATATGGAAGACTGAACTGCGATAAACAGAACGTTGCAAGAATTAATTCGCTGACTTTTCACTTTACCATGCATTTATGAAATAATTACGGTTTCGATTGAATTTTAAAACACTCTCCATAATTACGTGAATATTTCTTATAATTATATTTTATAAAAATGTAAGAACAGGTAGTCGATAAAATTCACCTCGAAACCTCGAAATGTCTTAATTGCCAGAAAGAAAGTCAGCCAACTCGTTTCGTTTCAATTTCGTTTCGTTTAATAAGGAAGACCTCAAAAGTTTTCTTCTTCTTATAGAGTTTTTGAGGTCATTCTGTGTGTGTGTGTGTGTGTGTGTGTGTGTGTGTGACAGTATGCAAATTATACATGTGTGTGTTTGGGTGTGTATATTTGTTTGTTTGTGTTCATTTTATGTGAAATGTACTCGAAATGAGTTCACACGCCTAACGATTATACCAGTATAACTGCAAACTCTGAAAAATGTGCGGTTAAATTGCAATATAAAGAAAATCAGAAACCAATTAAAATATTTTACAATTGAAAAAGAGAAAAAAAATTAAAAATAAAAAAAAAAAGTAATAATAAACAGTAAACACAAGGCTTAAATTGAAAGCAGATTTATGTTTTAATGGCAATCAAGTTGAATTGAAAGAATATTTATAATTTTCATATTCTTTTTTTAAATCCTTTTTTTTAATCCCTTCATTAAGCTTATATCCAGCTCTGCATTTTCCTTTTTTTTTTCCTTGTTTTTGCTTGTCTTTTTTTTGTATTTTATATCGAGTATATATATTATATATATATATATATGTTGTTATTATAATGACTCCTCTGTTCGCTCGAGAGTGACCAAAGGATGCTTTTGATTAAACAATAGAGAACAGTCTCTTTTCGTTTCCGCCTTTTTTTTGTTTTTCTAACATCAACAACACTTTAATGCTTTATATAATGCAATAAATTAGTTTCTATATAAAATCATTTTACAATTAACGGACGACAGACTAAAGTTCTTATGCCAAAATGTTAAAATGTTTTAAAAACAAATTTTTCTCATACAAATATAATATCATTGCGTTCGCTATTAGGTTTTGGTAACGGCGGTTGACGTTGAAATGCGTATACGTTAACAATTAATTGAGCCAAGAAAATAAAACAAAATAAAACGATTAACAATAAATATAAAAAGATATCGCGCCACATTTCAATGAATGTTTAGAAAAAGAAAAAGTAAATTTAAGAAAAGTAAAAGCAAAAATTCAAGCTGAGAACTTGCAATGAATTTCAAATGAAGGCACACACAACTAAACCTAAACGATTGTCTTACAACTTGCTTGTGTCTGGTTGGCTCTCACTCTCTCTCTCTCTTACTCTCTCTCTGTCTCTCTCTCACTCNCTAACGTGTCTGCCATAAACTTTTTATTTATAATTTTAACGAGGAGGTGTGTGTGTTTGTTGTGTGTGTCAATAATCCGAAACGAAGAGAATTAAACTGCTTTTCTGTTTTATGTTATGTCTTTGGCTTTTTACTTATAATGAATTCTCATTTCTAAAAGGTGAAGGATGGATGGTACCGCATATATCGTTGCTTAGTGGTTCATCTTTTCTTTTTTTTTTTTCTCTTTGATATCTTTATAATACAAACACAGTATTCATTAATATAAACAAACACACAAATTTTCAATTATTATCTATTTTTAAAAAAAATTCTCATTTCGTTCACAGTTTTCTTCCATTTGAACTAATTTGTTGTTTCCATTACTACCACATCGCTTGGTGTGTCTTCATATTTATTATATGAATTAATAATTTTTGTAAGCTTTTTTTTTTGTTTTGCATTTGTTGTTTTGTAGAAAATAATTAATATATGATAAATTTTTATTTATCTTAATTTAATATTCAAAACTATTCATGTGGCGGTTATTCTGCTTTATATATAAATATAATATAAATATAAATAAATATATATTTTAAGAGATTTCCAAAAGCATGGACAGTAGTTTTAGCCAAAAATGCAAAATTTTTTAACTAATCAAAATCAAGAACTTCATTGTACACTTTTAATTTCTTGACAAATATATAATAAACTTACGAATCTCTCCTCATATCGCTTCATAATTAACCAATGATCGACTCAATAAGACAAATGAGACGTATTTTTGTTTGAAAATGCTTTTAAATAAATGTAAATACTTGCTAAAGACATTTATTAGAAATCAAGAGGCAAGAGATTAGTCTATAACTTTCTAACAAAGATTGTTTTATCCTAAGTTATCTTTTCGTAGCTCTAGCAGAATATCTCCTAGTTCCAAGGAATAAATTTAAATTCTGCTAACAAATTTTTCTCTATATGTTTCAAAGGGTTCAAAGCATTTATTAAGCAAAAAAAAATTGTTTTGATTTTCGAAAAACTTCACAGTGATATCACCTTTAATTTAAACTGCGATTACACTTAGTTCTTGATTAAACCGAACTATAGCTAATAATAAATAAAAAATAAATAAATAAATAAATATAATAATAAGATAAAAATAAATTAATCATAATAATAAAAAAAAAAAAGAAAACAAATGTAAACAAATAATAAAATAAATATAACAAAAAGATAAAGTAAATAAAATATATAAACAATAAAATAAAAACAAATAAATGATAAAGTGAAAATAAATAAATATAATAATAAGATAAAAGATAAAAGTAACTAAATAAATAATAAAATAAAAGTAAATAAATTGTATATAAATTATAAAATTAAAGTAAATAAATAATAAAATAATTGTAAATAAATACAAAAAAAGGATAAAATTAATAAAATATACAAACAATAAAGTCATAACAAATAAAAAATAAAGTGAAAGTAAATAACTAATAAAATAAAAATATATGATAAAATTGAAATAATTAAGTAAAACAATACAGGTAAATAAATAATAAAATTAAAAAAATAAATAATAAAATAAAAATAAATAAATGTTGTAAAAAGGTAAAATAAATAAAATATATATAACATTAAAATAAAAACATATAAATTATAAAGTGAAAATAAATAAATATTAATAATAAGATAAAAATAAATACAATAATAAAATGAAAGTAAATAAATAATAGAATAAAAATAAATAAATTATAAAATTAAAATAATTATATAATAAAATAAATATAAATAAGTAAAAAAAAATATAATAATAAAATAAAAATAAATAAAATATATAGACAATAAAATAAATAATAAATTGATACTAAATAAGTAATAAAATAAAAAATAAATTATAAAATTAAAATAATTAAATAATAAAATAAAAATAAATAAGTAATGAAATANTCATATGGATTTAATATTAATAGCGCTATGCATGTGCCTGCCTACGAAGTTTCAGCCCACCTGTTAATAACTTATTATTATTTATCATTATTATTATTGTTAATTATTATTATTAATTATTATTATTAATTATTACTATTCTTATTATTACTATTATTAATTATTATTATTATTATTCTTGTAAAATATTGTTATTAATTATTAATACTGCTATTTTTTATTAATACTAATTATTATTCTTGTTATAAATTATTGTTATTCTTTGTACAAATTCCTTAAAATATATATATATTTTTGAATATATACAGGAGAATAGGTTTTTTTTTTCTTATAATTTTGTTTAATTTAATTACAAAAACTATTTAAAATCGAACAAAGAGATCACTTATATTTTTTATTATATTTTTTCAATTATTAATATATTAAATAAGTAAATATATTAGTACATATATGCATATATATAATAAACAAAAAAAAATTCATAAAAAAATAGTGATATAAACTGAATACATAGATACGTACACATATAAACTTACTAATTAAATTGTACAATTTGGGTGATTGTGATCAATAAAAGCGAAAACAAATTAAATTTTTAATAAATAGGTTAACAAATTTTATGATAACACAACAGCAAACGCTAATACATTTATGATATCATAAATTAAGCTTGAATATATGCACAATAATAAAGACACAAGTGTAGGTGTAAACGGGCAAAATTCAGAAATTCAGCGATGATATATAAATCTTGTGATATTGACAGGTGTAGAGTAAAAGACTAAAAGAAAAAAAATATTCATGGCTTATCCTCAAGACGAAGTTTAGACTCTTTCTTAAATCGCATCAAATCAAATCAAATTAAATTAAATCAAATTAAATTAAATCAAATAATTTCTTAGTTCACTTTCAGTTCATTGAGGAGGAGAATTGGTGACATTCGAAAAGTCATTTGTAGAGGAAATGCGCAAATATATGATAAATTTGCCAGTTTTTCTAAATGTTAGACATTTATATCCATTCATAAGTAGGGAGAGAATTGTGTGAAAAGAGTGGTGGTGGTGGTGTACACTATTCACTTTGGTCGTATTTCATTCACTTTTTCACAAATCAATTTCTGTTTTTCTACTTTAGCTACTATCTGCTTGACATAGAGAATTGTTGAACTTTTTCATAATTTATTTATTTGTTTAATTTTTGTATTTTTCATATTTTGATTTTTCATAAATTTTTTTTCAAAATGTAAAAATAATAACTGAAAAGTCACATCGCATGTGTGTATACATTTAAATTTTTTTCTACATGTATACAATATATATAGATGTATATATTTAAATATATACATGTGTAGAGAAATAACAAAAGTGCAAAAGAGCTAGAAAATGTTGATAGAGTGCAAGAGAATGAGTAGAAATTTTTAGTTATAAATAATTTTGGCACAAGAAAAAAATCAACAATTTTTCCGATGATCTCCAAGTATAGAGCTTTGGCAAAAATCCAAAATAAAGATTTTGTATATATTTTTTTTTTTTGTTCGTTTTTTTTTTTTTTAATTTTCTCCTTTTGTTACTTTTCGTTGGTTTTTGTTTTTTCTTAAAAGTTATTTTTCCACTTGTTGTTGCACTAAGATCCGCAATATCGCACTTTTGCGCAGTATACGAAATATCAAGTATACGCTCTCGCGAACACACACATAAATACATACGCACACATGTACAGATTAGTAGAAGATAAAAGAGAACATAGAGATTTGTTGTAGAAGAAGAAGAAAATTTTCTAAGAGAAACTTTCCATAAATTTTTTACGTTTCATTTATGGGGAAAACATGAAAAAGTTCTCCGCAACCTTGCGATAGAAATGAATAGAATTGAGCTCTCAATGATATTCGCCGGTGAGCAACTATGGATTTGCTCTTGAAAAGCAATCTCTTTTTGTTTCCTTTTTAATTTTAAAATTCTACTAAAAATAATTTTTTTTTTTTTTTTTTTTTTTTTTTTTATTATTATTATCCATCATGGAAGGTTGGGGTATGTTCGATTAGTCTTTTCATATATAAGGTCGTGAAATATTCATAAGAAACTCTGTTAGGTATCTCTATATGGATATATATCTAGATGTAGATAGCTATTTGTACTTTTATTATATTATGTTCGTCCATATGTCCACGTTCCAACATCTCAGACCATTAAACTGATGGATATATCTTTAGTTGACAGTTCACAAACAGACGTGAAAATATTTATCAAGAACATTCAAAACTTTAATACAAAAATAGGTGTGACCCGCCCACAGGCATGCCCATTTATTAATCAAAAACATATTGACTTCTGACCTCCAAGATCGAAAATTTTGAAGAAACATTGCCTCGCGCGATTGAAAATATCTTCGAAAAANTCTCTCTCTCACTCACTCACTCTCTCTCTCTCTCTCTCTCTCTCTCTCTCTCTCTCTCTCTCTCCGTCTTTCTCTCTGTCTTTCTCCTTATCTCTCTCTGCCTTTTTTGTTTTCTTTTCTTTTTTCTTTTGTGCTCTTATACACCAGCTTAACAAATTAAGTTTAAATGTTTTAATGCTGATTACTGTAAGCATGTAATGACATCCGTTTTCATTGTTGGCAAACGGCTAAGCCTCTTAGTCCCCTTTGCGTTATTCTATGGCACTGCATGCATAAACAATTATTGCAACAATCTCTTATAAGTATGCCTGCACAACATACTCTAAGGGTATTAACGTCGTCTAATCAATAGCTGTGACTGTTTATATTGTTCTTATGTTTAGCATTAGAGTCGTTATTCTACAGTTTTGTAGTTATTGCGATAAGAAAATTCTTTCCCATTTACGTTAACTTTATTGGTGTTAGCTGTTGTTGTGATTTTTTTCCGTTTTTTTTTTTGTTGTGTAGTAACGTTGTTATTCTCTCTTCCTACAGATTGTTCCGTTAAAACATTTCTTTTCCTTTGCTTTTATTAATGCTAATCCAAAATTGACACCTTTTGGTTAAGAAAGTCGGTTGCACCTGTAGAAGTAAAAAATAAAAAAATATGTTTGTCTTTTAATTGTGTAAAACAAGCAAATGGTAGTAGAAAATTAATTAAGAGTTACAAGTAAATGTTTAAGAAAGTTATCAATAAAAGAAATAAAGTATTTAAGGTTAGGAACCAAAGATTAGTAGAATTTTTTAATTTTTTTGTCTTTTAGTGAACTTTAGTGAACAGCCGCTACAAGTATGGTTTTAATATAATCGAATTCTTCTTCTTCTTTCATCTTCTCTTCCGCTTTTTTTTCATCTCTTTCTTCTCTCGTTCTTCTTTTTCGCTTTCTTCTACTTCTTCATTCTCTTCTTCTACTACTTCTTCTTTCTCTTCTCCTCCTGTTTCTCTTTTCTTCTTATTCTCTTCTTGTTCTCGTCTTCTTTCCTCTCTCCTCTTCTTCTCATCTTCTGCTACCCCTTCTTTTTCTTCTCGTCCATCTTCTTTTCTGTTTCTTTTTCTTCTTCTTCTCTTGTTCTTATTTTCCCACTTCTCCTCGCTCTTCCTTGCCCTACCTCTTCTTTTTCTCTTCTCCTACTTCTTATTTTTCTTCTTCTTCTCCTATTCTTCTTCTTCTTATCTTCCGCTTGCTCTTCTGTTTCTTTTCCTTCCCTTGTTTTTACCCCCCTCTTCTCCTTCTTCCTGTCTGTCTTCTTCTTGTTCTCGTTCTTTACCTTTTTCTCCTTTTTATTTTCTTGTTCTTCTGTTCCTCTTTCTTCTTCTCCCACATCTCTTTTATCTTCTTCTTCCCCTACTTCTCTTTTTTTCTTCTCTTCTTATCTTCTGCTTCCTCTTCCTTTTCTCGTTCTTCTTCTCTTGTTCTTTGTCTCCTTTTCTTTCTGTTTCTCCTTCTTCTTCTCCTTCTTCATCTTATTCTGTTTCTTCTTCTCCTTCTCCTGCTTCTTCGTCTTCTTCTTCATCTTCTTTATCACTTCAACGGGCAGCATAAAGAACAATATCTCCCGCCACTTACACTTGTTGTTCTTACGAGTCCTTCTGTGAGCCACTTTTCTGTTATTTATTGAAAAGTTGCAGGCCATCAGTAGCGACTTTTCCAAGACCTAACTGGGACTTATTTCAGAGCTATTTCCAATTAATTTCCAAGTACTAAAAACGGGAGCTATATCCTCTGCTTTCTCGTCTTCTTTCTTCTTTTTTCAAATTTTTAAAAGCAATCACGCTATTACTTATTCAATTTACATAAGTCTGACTTATTAGAGGATCAGATTTCTTCTCCTAATCTATGGAAACGGCTACAAACATCTAGTGGTCAATTGTAGATACATTGCTGAGTATACTCTCCAGACAATTATTTCTCCTGATGAATAGTTGCTTTCGAAAAAGAAATTCAACCGCAACGGATTTGCTCGAATTCAGGGCTCGTGAAGCTTCTTACTTATAGCAATTGTTTGAATTATTACATGATATTCTTTGTAGGTTTTTGATCACTTGAAAAAGATAAATCTGGCCTGGGTACTTACATTTTAAGAAAATTAATGAGAAGTTGATATTGAATCGCTAGTTTTATTAAATCAAAATAATTTTTATTGTTCCTCTAACTGGTCTTTAACGAACTTTCCGCTCACTTTATAATACTTGAACAATATGAGTTTAATTACAAGCTATTTAACCTATTCAGGGCACTGTGTAAACGCACTTAAATGACAGGCATAAACCAGTATCTTTATCGTGTTCATTATGTATCATCAAATCTACTCTCTTTAATTCGCATATGTTGCTGATGTCATACTAAATGTCGCATTAACGGTTCGTTAACAAACTGACTATTGTTACTGTAGTCAACTGATAAACTTTTGCATTTTTTCGTCGATTTCCTGTTACACTTTCAGCTTTTACGTATATGGCCTGTGGATGTGTTTCTGTGTTTTTTTTTTCAATTTTCCTTTTTTTTTTGTTTATTTTTATTTTTATTTTTTTTTTTCACAGATAACTTTATATAGAGATTTCATGTTTTTAAAGTACTTCTCCTTTTTTTATTTAAAAACCTTCTGTTCAATCTTTAGTACTTTAGGTGCGAATAATTTTAAGTTTCTCTTTATTCCTTAATTCAGTTCAATTTTTATTTCATCTGAACTTTATACATAAACGAAAAGGAAGTTAATTTTCAAGAAGTTTTCATTCATTCTCTACCACTTTCGTTTAAGAATCACTTAAAAAAGAAACCAAGTCGCTAATTACTTATTTCAGCGTACTTCTCCGTCATGCTTACTAATGATTCGAAACTTTATTTATTCTTCAATTAACTCTTAATGGAATTTTGGTAACATTTTGTAAGGGCACCCAATCAATACTCAGACAGCTATTTAAGGATTTTCAATTCACAAATTGCTCAACATTTACTGCTTCCGACTGCATTTTCAACCGAGACTTATTACACTCACACTACATCACTTATGGTACGGGGTATGTTAAATTTATGGGGATATAGGTAGCACCTTGAAGCACTTATCAGTGTAGAATAGTTTTCTACATCGATTTTAGCCATTTTGTCCGTCTGTCTGTCTGATGTCTATCTTTGAAATTTATTTTCAAGCTACAAATCGACATTTTTCAGATATTTTGATGAAATTTGATGTACTAACTTGCTTTGGCTCAAGAATGAACCATATTTGCTACCACTTCCTCTATATATCTCCCTCATAATAATAAAATCTTTACATGAAAAAAGTTATAATTTCCTATATTTGTCGAAAGTAGAAACTAGTAGAATTTTTTGGAATTTAAAATAAGCGTAGATAATTTAGATTGGATGGATATTTTGATTATTTGACCCACCTCCAATACAATCGTTCCTATGAAAAATGTGGTCTTATATAGCAAAAAATTATAATTTTTAATATATAATATATAAATTAAAATTAAATAAATATATAAATTAACTAAACCAAATATGGGCCATGCAGGTCTATTGCTTTGGTCACACCACCTATAAGGTTTCTTACGAAAAGTGAGTCTAATTTTTAATTCATGGTGATAAAAATGAGTCTCTAGTAGTAATTTAACGCAAACATTAACTACACCAAATGTGGACTATGTAGGCCTATTGTTTAGACCACATCATCAATAAGGGATCTTACGAAAAATAAGTCTAATTTTTAATATATAGTGATACAAAAAAGTCCGTAGTAATAATTTAGCATAAACATTAACTACAAAAAATGTGGACTAAGTAGGTCTATTGTTTCGACCCAACCCCATATAAGAGTTCTTATGAAAAATGAGTTTAATTTTTAATATATTATGATAAAAATGAGTCTCTAGTTGTAATTTAACATAAAAATTAACTGCAGCAAATGTGGACCAAGTAGGTCTTATGTTTAGGTCCAACCCCATATCACGGTTTTCAAGAAAAGTAAGTCTTTATATGCCAATATAGTCTAAGTTTTAGTATTTTATAGGGGAAACGATCCAAGAATAAGAAGATCTTTGATGGAAACTTTAAATTTGCTAAATTTGGAGTACGTCAGTTCACGACGTAGGCGTTTCTTCCTTCCTTCCTTTCTTCCTTCCTTTCTTCCTTCCTTTCTCCCTTCCTTCCTTCCGTTCTTCTTCCCTTCCTTCCTTCCTTCCTTCCTTCCTTCCTTCCTTCCTTCCTTCCTTCCTTCCTTCCTTCCTTCCTTCCTTCCTTCCTTCCTTCCTTCCTTCCT
>KK351351.1:12328-47410 GCA_000671755.1 Glossina brevipalpis | reverse complement strand
AGACTTAAAACATGAAATCCTCTCTTTATTCACTAATCAAAACAAAGTAGATAGAGAGTACAATAAATGTATTGTTCATGGAAATCACTTTTCACCTGAAATTGTCGATGTTTACACACACACAAAAAAAAAAAAAAAATATATTTACAACATAAGTCTTCTTCTGTTTAGAGTAGAATTTGAAAGGAAGTAAAAAAAAAAAATCTACAAAAAATTGTGTCAAAATGTAATCGAAAGGATTATAATCTACATTAGGTAGATTTTCCTCTCACTTTTATTATTTAAAGTAGAAAGAGAGAGAGAAAAATAATACCAAACCGGAGATGCTGTTTTAAGACTTTTTGTTTTTGTACAATATGTTACGGATAAGCCAGTAATTAATTTTAAATAATTGTGTTTTTTCTAACTTAAATAATCCATTTAGTAAATAACATTTTGAACAATAAACCCATTTAAACATTAATATTTACATTTAGATATTTTTCTAAGAATTTTTAGAGATAAAGGCAAAATAAATTACAAAAGCACTTTAAACTTTAAAGACAAAAATAACATTAAGGGTACAAAGTAGATGTTTGTTATATTAAATCAAAACTGAAATTGATGCCGATATTTTAGAAGACTATTCCTCTCTTTGTCTCTCTCTCTCTCTCTCTCTCTCTCTCCATGAATTATAGAGTCATCCATTTCGATATATTTTCGAAAAACGCTTTCATCTGTATCCGCATTAAATAGGATCATCCATTTCTTGATCGGGATTTGGCAAGATGATTTCACTAACATATGTCAAACAAAATTTTTATTCAAAGCATCATACGTTTAATGTAATATTTGCCATTTTACAATATGGATCGCTTAACAACCGTTAAATGTACTAAAATAATAAAAACTTATTACAAAAATGCTGATTTTGAAATGGGTAGGTCCGGGCATCATAAGTAAATTATAGGTTGAGCGCACTTTAGACAGAACTGTGAAAAAGTTTGACGCTAATGAATCTGTAGTAGATCTGTTAAGGCCCACACATTACTGAAACTTACTCTGGGCCGAAAATATTGTTGCTGTAGTAGTGAAAGTGAAGAAAATCCAATTTTCCCATTTCACGATGCGCATAACATTCTACTACAGTCACTGCAGTCACTACAATCATATTATAACAAATTTTTTTGGTGCGAGATTGAAGATATGGATGTTGAGAGCATGTGGGAACTGATGCCACAAACCACACAACAAGCTTTGGTTTGATATTATTACACAAGAAATTTTTTGCACGTGTAATTTCACCTCTTAAGATGGGTCACCAAAATCGTGCGATTTGTCATCGGGAGACTTTTTATTGTAGGATTAGGCAAAGGATCGAGATTATTTGCGAACAATTCTCAAACTTTTGATGCTTTGAAAATGAATATTCGTACAGTTATGGCCGAGTTATTACCACCCAAACACATGCATGTCTTCGAAAATGACCTCAAAGAGATTCAATCCTATAAGATGTTCCCTGGAGGGCATTTCAATAATGTTGTATTCCACAAATAGTGGGAAGTTCCAAACGATAAATTAGGGAAAGAGTGTGACTGAAATCTTAAAACAGTTTTTTCTTTGTGTTTATTACGTTTACTACAAAACCGCAAAGCGGAGAACCCTACAGTTAATAAATCACGAGCATAAACTCCGGAAAGGAGTAAAGTTGCGAATTTATGTTTCATGGCAGGCCAATCCTACCTTTACATATATACATATATATATGTATGCATGCATATATATATAATATATATATATTTATATATATATATGTATATATATGTATATATATATGTACACATACATACGTTTTTGTGTTGTATTTTTTTTTAATTTCCGAGCAGTGAAAAACGTTTTGAAAACTTTCCGAAACTTGTTCGAAAACAATGCCTGACGTAGGTAAAAATTTTTCCAAGAAATTTAAAATCTTCAAATTTTCTTTTTACCCTTAATCCGCCAGCCCATTATTGATTAAAACTTTCAACGATTCCGGCCGGCATTTTTCTTATGAGAGACAGAGTAAGCAATTAATTGTTTCAAGGCATTTACATACAACTTTTCCCAGATGTTGCCCAGATATTAAACATTTAAAATTTATCCATCATTTTTGATGAAATATTATTCGCACTTAAAGTTTGTAAAAATAATTTCCTTTAAAATTAGAAAATATTTTCAATTTTCTCAAAAAATAAAATAAACTTCAAATCGAAAAAGAAAACATCATCAGCTTTACTTACTGGTGGTGTAAAGCAATGAAAAAGATTTTGTGAAAAAAACCAAAAAAAAAAAAAAGAAGCAAAACGAATATTGAAATGCGTACGGATGCACATGAAATCAGGCAAAGCCCGTATGAACATAAATCATAGAAATTCTTTTGCCACCAAACTTTGCGTTTCTTTTTTTTTTTTGTTTTTCTGTTTTTTTTTTTTCATTTTCGTAAAATAACTTTTTCGCTTTTTCTCTTGTACGTCCAAAAAGCGGACAAACAGAGAATGCAAATAATGGATCATCCTTTTATATATATGTACGAAACAGGAAAGGCTCACAGCTTTTAGCCATAATGGTAACATATGTGTTATGTGTATGGGGGAAATAAACAACAACAAAAAAATGCAATTTTAAATATCTTTCAAAAAAACTACTAAACCATAAATTACATGAAGCATTCATTTATAAGTGAAAGCAAAAATGCACACATACAAACATTTATGTATATATCGATGCTTGCGGTTTGGTGGTATGTGTGTGTACGCACAAGTACGAGTATAATAAGTTTAATTACTTTTCATTTGCTTAAGAGAGCACAGAGCTATGTAGCGTTATACTTGCTGAAGGATTGTCTAACAAAATATGATAATAGCACTCATACGCTCAGGCAAACGTGCAGTAGATACATTTAATTATATACGCGTATATGCAACACTTATACGTACCTTATGCCGGAAATATTTTGTTTTTATTTTTTATTTTGTTCTTGTAATTTGTTCACTTAATAATTAACTCTGCATTTATGTGTTACGCGATTTTTTTTTTTTAAAAAGTTTCTATGAATATATTATTATTGTGTGTTTGTGTGTGTTCCGGGTGAAGTTATTATAGAACACATAAAAATTATGCAAAAATATTTTTAAAATGAAAACTTTATTGTTTTTTCTTCTTTTTTTTTTAATACTAAGAATAAAAATCTCTCTGATTTTATCACGTTTTTTTTTTTTTTTTTTTTTTTGAAAAAAATACTTTTATTGTCGTAATAATTTTCGAAATTTACCAAATTTTGATTTCATCACAATAACCGATTTTAATCTTAGGTATTACTAGTAATAATTGTTGCTCTTTGGTAGCTAGAGCATGACTCTGAATGATTTGCCGTCTAACATAACTTCTTATACCTTCAACACAAGCTTTTCGGCTGAGTTTAAAAAGCAGATCGTTCGTTGTAACGAATGCTTTCGTCATTATTTTGTATTTGTCTGCGTGTGAATGGGTCGTTAAGCGAGGGTGCTTGCCTACATATATGTATATATATATATGTTGACGTTGTCTGCTACAGTTCTCTGCTGCAAATACATGCAATATGCACCCGGTTTTATACACATAATGCACATTTGTTGTAAAAAAAAAAAAAAGGAAAAAAAGAAAAAAAAATGTTATGTTGTTTGCCATTTGTTTTTTATTTTTCACAAAAACAAAAACTCAGCAACTTACAGTCTTGTTGTTGGTTACTTACTTTCAACGACGAAAACAACAATTTTGTTATGTTTTACTTGGGTTCGTTATATATACGTTTTTCAGTCAAAATATAATCGTGTATTCGTTAGTTTGTTGTTCAACTTCATGTTAATGTTTATTGTTGTTGTTATTGTTATGGTTGTTATATTTCATTTTTTGTAGGTTTATGAGTTGAAGAATTTTGTTCTATAACATAAAACATATACAAAATTTTAGTAGAGGATTTTAGTAAAGGATTTTAAAATGATTCTCGATATAAAAGCAAAGGAAGGAAAGGAAATATGTTACATGAAGTGGTTGTTCCTAACATTATATGAATAATATGTTGAGAAAGCGTAATGAGAATAAGGAAAAGTTCATGTTTTCTCTTTACTTAACCCTCCCCCTACATCCCCCCTCCCCTCGTTCAACCACTGCAAACCGGTGAAAAACAATATTTCATATTTTTCTGTTTTATTATTCATTTTGAAGGACTAGAAGGTACGAGCCATAATCAAAACTAAATCTAGACATTCACGATTATATGCTTTGAGAAACTTTTTATTAATGTTTGCAACCATAAACTCTTAAATCATTTATACATATATATGTGCATATATGTAAAATGTAAATATTGCGGAAAAGGAAAACAATTAAAAAGGAATGAATGCAAAACAATAATAAGATCGTCAGATAAATTCAAAGATTAAAGACTTTTTTTCTAATGATATACGTACGACTTGTAAGAAAAAAACTCACAAAAATTCTCGTTAAAAACGGTCTTTTAATAATTCTAATGAATATATTAATAAAAAGGAAAAAAAAACACGAAAATAATACGTGATATTAAGTCGAAAGTTACATTCAAAAAACGTTACAAGTTTCAAAGGAAACGCTCTTATGGAAATGCGAAGACACATGAACGATTTTCAGAAAAAATATTTTGGTAGAATTTTGCTTCATCAAACCTTTGGAAATAGTTATATTTCTACTCTGGATTAATGTGGATATCTAGACACACATTGTCTAACCCCACGGTTCACGGAAGCACAATGGATTAAATTAAACAATAATCGGCATCACCAAGTAAGCGGAAAATTCCGCTTCAAAAAAGTGCCTGAGGTGTACCAGATACGAAACTGAGTATCATCTAGATATTCCCAATCTTCTAGCTAAAGACGTTTCTATATATAATCCCACGATCACAAAGATAGCCCCCGAAAGGCCCTAACTAGCGGACAGCCAAATAAAGCAGTGCGTTGCATAAGCTGCATGCAGCTTTCTCTTTTGGGCAAACTGACTATGTCTGGGGATTTATTTTGGCGTTTGAATTTTTACTTGCATTCCGGAGAGCCAATCAAGCTACCTTATTTAAAGAATTTTTGTTTTTTAGTTAGATCAACGTCACAGCCCAACTTACCATGGTACCGACTCAGCTACTAACTCAAGGAATAATTCGAAATTAATTGAAAGGACGCAGTTGTTAGTATAGCGTCTATATTAGATATCATTCACACAGGAACACTGTAAACAGCTTGCTCGTTTGGGCTATCTGACACTCCCTTTTAATTTAATTTCTTTTACGCTTTGAATTTTCACTTACCCAACTCTTTTTCTCCCAAGGATTTTTGGTTTTTGGTTAGGTCATCGGGACAGTCCATATCTACCATGGACTCAGCTCAACGGCCAATCTAACGGACCATTAAAAACTAGTTGAATGGACACAATTATTAGTACGGCCTCCATACTAAAGAACTTGCTAAATGGAACAACCTTTGTGGTAAAGAGGTGGTTCCCCTGATACTTTCTTCTATTTAAAATACCTGTGGCCAGGCTTCGGTACATAAACCTTAAATCTTTCTTAGCCATTCGATGTATGATCCATTAGACTAAATATTCATAGCGTAAAAGTGAACGTTTCAGTGCACTTATGTTCTTTAAAAATATAAGAATGATCCTCATTGCGGAAATATGATTCACTCTGCCAATATGGTCTTATAAGATATAAAATATTATTATATATAGGTGAAAATATAATATAAAAATCTTAATTCTTCTTTAATCTTCTAGTGACGTTTACGATCTCAAGACTTTTTATGGATGTACAAATTTAATCGGAAATTTTTTCTTAGCAATTTTATCAACTAAGGTGCGAAAATCTAAAAAAATGGCTTAGTGGTCGAGTTCACAACCTAAATCTAATTCTTGCTAAGTTAAAGCTTACAAATTTGTAAAGCTTTCAATTTAGAGCTTCTGGTCGGACCTTTAATTTGATGTGATATATTTTTCTTAGCAAATTTTCTCAAAGTTCGGAAATCTAAAAAATTGGCCTAATGGTACGTTCAAAATCGAAATCAAAAATCGGCCAAAGGATCCATTCACAATTAGTTCAGTAAAATTTATAATTTCCAAGTTCCTAGTTCATGGTAAATTAAACCTTTGAAATTGTAAAGCTTTACTATCAAAGCTTTGACATTGTAAAGCTTTAGTATCAAAGCTTTGACATTGTAAAGCTTTACTAGCAAAGCTTTGACAGTGCAAAGCTTTCAGTTAGTTAGAGTTTCTGGATGGACATTTAATTTGATCTGATATTTTTTTCTTAGCAAATTTCGAAAATCTAAAAAGTCGACCTAAGGATCCATTCACGGTTACTTTAATATAAATTACAATTTCCATGTTCCTAGTTCATGCTAAATTAAAGTTTTCACATTGTAAAGCTTTGACATTAAAGCTTTGACACTGTAAAGCTTTACTATCAAAGCTTTCACCTTGTAAAGCTTTACTATCAAGGCTTTGACATTGTAAGGCTTTGACATTAAAGCTTTGACATTGTAAAGCTTTCAGTTTAGAGCTTCTGATTGGAGCTTTAATTTTGCCTCCCAAGTTCGTCCACAGCTATCAAAAAAAAAAAAGGTTACAAACAATCAAGACCTTTTAATCTCACATTCTTGATTATCTGTAACGTATTAGCACATGTTAGCGATGTATCGAGTGAATAGATCTTTATCTTATAATCGAATATCGTACAAAAGTAATGGATATTAAAAGATTCGACCTAATTGAATTTTAAGTGGCAATATGGGCAACTTATTGAGTTCCTATGGTTTCTATTCCCATAGCTACGACTCATAATATTCTAAATAATTTGTTGTTACGTTAACATATGTTGTTACTATGACATCTAACCACACCATACCAAGCGCAAAGCAAGTGTATGTTCATGTTTATGTTTATGTTTATGCTTATGTTTAAGTAGACTAAGGGCTGAAGATTAACAAAATTTCTTGCCAGCCTTTTTTTTTTCTTTTCTTTTAAATTTTTACTTAAACGACACAATTAGGAAGTTCGACAAATTTCCTCTTATAACACATTTACAGCAGAGATTATAAGGAAAAATAAAATCAAAAACAAGATTTACAGATTACTCCTCTTTTTAATCCACATTCAGGCGAATGCTAGAGTCCGGTACTCAACCGAGACAGCACGTAAACATCAACATCGAACAACATAGGTGTTAAATGACCTGGTTAAAGAATTTGATGTGCCTTCGTTTTACTGCTGTCAGCTAGCATTTGTGTTAAGCTTGTAAATGTATGTGTCTGTGTCCGTATGTATGTGTGCAGGCTTGCGTGAAAATGACTAAACAGGAAGTAATCGCAAGTTTCCGTTTCTATTGATGACTTAAATAATGTCGTTAACGCAATTCCTTCTTTAGTTCATGGTTAAGAAATTTGTTAAACATCAATTTCAACAATTTGTTGATATTTTCTAGAAATTTAGAAAAATCAAATTTTATCTTCAATCATACTCTACGAATAAGAATTCGTATAGACATCGTCATAAATTTATCCATTAACCATAAAAAAAAAAAAAAATAAAAAAAAGAACAAAAAAAACCATTCAAAAAGTTTCAATTAATGTCCTTTTAGAAGGCAATAGTAGATAATTACACTCTCATTTGTAGATATGAGCAATCATCAAATGCCAGAGTGTGGTTTGCGGTTTGAAATGTTTTGATTTTTCTTTGGTTTTTGAATTAAACACATTTTTGAAACTCTACATTTAGTTTATCCGCAAAAACCACTTAAGCTAAAGTAAAAACTTTCACGTACTCATCGAAATCCATCATTCTTGCAAAAAATATCATTTCGCAATACTAAAGACCGCGAACAATTGATTATTATTTACAAAAGATGTGAATTCAAATGCCTGCTTATACACGTAAGTGTATTTATGAATTGATGGACGGACAGTTTTGTCTATAATTACAGTTTTTTTGCAACCTTTGTAGTTTTCGCTAATAGATAAAAAAATTTGTGTACCTATCTCTATCTATATATATATGTATGTATATATGTATTTATGTATGTATGCAGATATATATATGGATATATACATCCTGTAAGGACTCAAAATCATACCACTTAACTTGACCGCACATATCGTCTATTTAAGCATAAAATGCTAAGATTAAGTGAACATAAGTTGGTATTACCTTGTAAATTAGTATTAACTTCGAACTAAGTAGGCAAGACCAGACGTCGGCCTTGGGGCATCTCAGTCGGAAACATCTATTTGCAGAGCTGAGATCTGACAAGGTTTACTATCCAATTCAATCTTAAAGGAAACAGAATAAAGGACCTTTACTTTGAGACTTAATCAAGTCAAATCATATCACAAGTCTGGAAGTTCGTTTACCAAGCATGGTTAAAGTTAAGTTAAATGACGTCTTAATCGGAGATTATAAAAGAACGATAGCTCTCTCTTTAATAAAAGTCTAAGTCACATTATTCAAAGCCCAATTATACACAACCTAAGTAAACATAATAAAAAAAAACGAGATTTAAATTAAAGTTAACTGAAAGTAAAAATATCCGAATCAAGGTTATAAATTGTAAAAGCTAAACCGTTAGTTAACGTTAAATAATAATCAAACAAAGAGAAGTCGTTTATGATTGAAAAATCATGAAGAACTAATTGGTGTAAAAAGTCCATCTACTCTCTAGGATATCAATCATTCTTATAATAATAATAATAATAATTCTTCTTGCTTGGGATAACTAGGGGGCCGGCGAACAAGATCCTGATTATAGTAAAACTTATTAAAGCCCAGTTAACTTGAAATAAGCTACAATAATTCCCTTAATATAATTCTTCATCTATCTTGATTTTGATTGATCATAAAATTTTAAATATTATACCGTATAAAAGCTAACTTTTGATGGGAACTCGTCTTTGGAGGTGTATCCGAAAAGTATATTCTTATAGTTCAAACTTTTCTCAATAAAATGATGTATCAAATCGTTCATTTATACCAATTTTCAAAAATAGAGACTTTTTTATCATATGAAGATTTGTTCTTTGTAAGAACATTTATATAAAAATGGTCCCATCTCATCCAAACTTTCCATATTTTATAGACTAAGATGCTATTATAGAAATACATTGAAAATCATAAATTTTTTTTATATAAAGTTTTTCTAAAATAGATGCTCGCAATTTCGCAAGTGGTAGTACCATGACGATCCATAGCGATCCATATAATCTTCTTCGAAAAATATATATAATCCGTAAAATCTATAATAAAGTTTTCCACCCATTATCTTGAGAATGTTGCTATAACTATTATAGGTTGCATTGGTCAAAAATTGAAAATCTTAACCTGTAATGTTTGGTATGAGAAACAAAAATTATATTAAAATTAAATCCAATTCTTCGTACCTACCTAGTTTACGTTGAAATGCAAAAATGCACATGCATGTCTAAGGCAAATCTGTCATTCAATTAAAAAAAATTTTTATATATTACCGCGGTTCTCCAAAATATGCATTTACCTGTTACAAGTAGTTTACAAACCTTATTTTGAATGAAATTCACGCTTCCTAATTAGAACTCAATGTTTGGTCTTTTCAAAATGATTAACTTGTTATATTACAACTAAAATGAAAAAATGATTATAACTTAAATATGCAACTGTTTTATTAAATAAGCGGGGGATTTGGAACAAATATTTCCCATATACTTTATATTTTCTATTGTCTGTCATCTGTAAGCTTGGCAACTCTACAAATGCAAACTCATTTATATGTCGATTATATTTGACGTTTAGTCGGTTTATTGAGCTCGGTTTGAGTCGGTTGTGTGTGTTTTGTTGTCGTGCATCAGATATATATTTTGCTTATTTTTCGCACAAAATAGTTTGCTTTAATTATAAAAAAATTTAACACTTTACAAACACAAAATGGAATTTCAATATGAGTGACTTTAAGCACTTATTGTAAACAAACTACTGTAAGCAGATAAAAATAAAAGCAAACAATTCTTTTTCTCTAGTCGTCTGGGAAAAGCAAAAGCAAAATATATTAATTAATTTGCTTATAAAATAAAAATTAGTGATTTATATAAAAAAAAAAAACACGCCCAGAAAAGGCTTCTATCAAATTTTCAATGTATTATTAATAATAAAGCAATATAATATACTGCAATAGACAATAGATAATTTCATCTTCAAAGACAAAAAAAAAATCACCAAAAGGAAATCAATAAGAAAAAAATCTAAGAAAGAATCAGGATATATTGTGCGTTTTTAATTATCGAACAAGATTTTTGCCTTCAACTATAACGCCATGGAGGTTAGTAAATATAAAATTCATTTATAATTATTACTTTCTTATAATCGATTTTCTCTGATTACAACTAACTGGTGAAAAATTGGCGACATTCATCTCCGAAAAAAAAAGAGATTACGTCAGTTTTTTTTATCTCTTTTTCTCTCATATCTAGAATATTAAGTTTTTAGGGAGTTTTTTTTCTATATTCTTTCTCTGTTGAATTTGCTTTGACAAACAGAGGGTTGCTGTTATTAATATTTTTTTCATATATACAGGATGATTTTTTTTTAACAGGGATGGGATTTCTATGTATAATTGTTTTTGCTATAAATGCTAATAATTTATTATTATTATTAATTTCTTTTTATGTGCTTTTTTTTGGGACATGGAATGAGTTCACGGTTTGTAAAACAAAAAAAAAAAATGAATTTTATGTCAGTATTTACAAAAATTTGTGTTATTATTTTGACATAAGATTATATTAGCAAAGTTATTGAAGTTATTAAAGTTAGAAATGTGTCGTGAATATGTTAGTTTTCATGTTGTATCTCTGCTTTTAATGTATGATTCCGTCCACACTCTTTAGAAATCTAAACTAATGCAAGTTGCTCTTACTCTTAGAACAGACGTGTATGCTCTTTACTTAAAAAAATATATTAGTTTCATATAAATATGTTTTTAAGTTCGTTTGGATTTATGTGCATTCAAGGGTGAAGTACACCAGTTAACTTTAGCGTGAAAACCTTCCAAAGATTCTAGCGAAACTACCACCCTTTATATTGTAAAACGGTCATTTTACACCTGGCAGGCACAAGTCGTCCACCTTGTAAAAATAAATGTAAAAAAGCAACTTTAGCATTGGAACACAACCGAACATACTTGCAGCTGCGTGGTAATCAAAGTTTAACGTTTAGAAAATTAAAGATGAGAGTACTGTGAAAGACTTTTTAAATATTTAATATATCATCTGTTGTCAGGAAAAATTGACTAAGCAAATTTTCAAGGAGATATGACTATTAAATCCTTATTCCTTTGAACGGTCTATCGGTAGGAAAGCATAACCTAAATATTAAACCATACCAAACAGTTGTTTCAAATTGTCAACTTTCACTAATTGAAGTTTCGTAGATATTTACGGCAGGAAGGGAAGAAATCATTCTAGGTACTCAGTGAATTTTGTCCCGCAATACAATACATGTTTTTAGATGCATTTGCAGAATTAAGACTTGTGATGTTTTTTTTTTTAAAATAATGTTATGAAAAGCACATATTTTAAAACTTGAGTCCCTCCATAAAAGGAAGATCAAAAAATATTTCTTAATTGAGATCGCATTAAACTGATTATTCCCGCCTTGCTTCATTGAAAAAGTATTTAATTAATTTTTCTTGCTAACGATATTACTTCTAACGATAGAACTTCCACAGGAAAAAACCTTTTTCCGCGTTTAAGCACTGCACTAATTTAGTTGGACAATTACTAGAATACTGGATTTTCCACAAAATTTCTTATCACAAAACTCAGCGAATATAATCATAAATATAATTACGAGCTATATAAACTGTTTAGAATCATTCAAATATATCTAAATCGTATCTATAATTTAATCTCTTACCGGGGGCTCTAACAGCCAAGGCAATTCTCCTTAACATTCTTAAGTATCTTTCTATCTAATGCCACATTTAAATTAGTTTATTACGCGAAAAGCTTCATTTAGTTCATTAATAAATTTTATACGCTCTGAAAGGTTTACCAAGGTTTTGCTTATTTTTCTCCCTATATAACGGCCGCTTTTTTCTTTTCTTTCCTTTCTTTTTTCCTATGTTTATATAGGGATTTATAATTTCAAATTCTTCTTGTTAGTTGTTAGTTAGTTTTCTAAGAATTTGTTTTATCATGTTTTAATTAAACATTAATCTAATGCTCTTCTATTTGCTCAACTCAACTATTTCTCTATTTTAATGGAATTTTATATGTAAATAAATAAATAATAAATGTTTGAGTTTAATTCTTTACTTTCCAAAACCTTCGAATACAATACAGAACTAGTGACGCAATAATCACCATAAACTCTTTGTTAATTTTAGAAACTAACAGCTTTTGCACTTGTACTTAGTTTTATGTACTTTTCTTCATATGACGTAAACGTGTAAATTCAAAATTATGTAATACGTTCCAAATATCGTACAATGACTTTTCAAATAAGTCAAATTTTCATGTGATGTATATATATATATATATAAATATATGCATAGACGTTTATGCCACACAAAATACATCAACAACGAATCTATGTTGCGTTTAGTTTTTACGTTAAGAACTTTTAACTTTTGAATAAAATATTGTGTAATAAAATAACAGAACGCGACGCGTATACGACGTTTCCATTGTTGTTTTTATTTTTCTTCTTTTTTTTTCACGCTCTTACGATTAATTTGGCACCGTTTACTATTGTTGTTAAAAACCTCTTTTGTTCTAAAAAAAACCATTTTATAATTTTAATTAAAACAATTACGATCTTGACAGTGATGATAATAAAGAATTACGATGAGATAATCAATTCATCTTTCGCGAAATGTTATCCAATTTACATAAAATTTTATATTTAATTTCCTGTTTCTTTTCAGGGATTTATTTAAAATCTTTTTACAATTACTTCTAGTTGAAATTACTTGAGTTAACAATAAAAGGTAGTCATTATTTATTCGATACGAGAAGATTTTTCAGTTGTATTGCTTCGAATATAGATATAAAGTATTGACATTAAAGTATGGAGACCTTTCTATTACGCTCACTCACTCACTCATTCATTTCAAGTTCGTTTCCTAGCTATAATATATATTTGACGGGTCACTCCTTACAGCTTTGTTGTCCCTAAGGACAACATTTCACAATTCGTTTTTTTTTTACAATGATCGCAAGATCCTCAAAAGATATTTGTAGCTAAGCTAAACCATTTTGCTCCTATTGAAATCCCCGCTCTGACGTAATTAAACCCCATATTGCATTCGGCATAAGGCAGTGGTGTTATTAAAGAATTAATTACAATATAGTTAAAATTAATTATAATTAATAATTAATTATAATAATAATATATATTAATTAATTATAACAATTAATTATATAATATCGTACAACTAGTGGAAAAATTTTAGTTATCGTAATTTTCATTTAACACTACTAGAACTATGGACATTTTTTATATACTTAGTTCCAGTAGATTTTAGTACTACAGACTCAGATGGTAAAAGCGATGTAAGCAAATTTTCACAGAAATAATAGAAATGATCTCAAAAAGTACAGAAAGTGGTTTAAAAACATTCACTAAACTGTACAAGCAAGGTCAACTATTTAATCTTTAACGGTGACCGTATTAGCAAAGCGATCGTTATTATTTTCAAATCGAGAATGCAAGAGGGTTTGGCAATCATTTGCGTAGCAAATTTCCTGCAATAGAATTGAAAGTTATAGACGAATATGTGAGAAATTTTCCGGCGTTTTTTTCGTAATTGTCTCAGTTTCTAATTTATTGTGGACGATGGATCGCGCAACAAATTCTTTGGATTCTTAAACGATCAAGATATGTCTTCAGTTTCCTATCGTTAGTTTTGTCACTGTGAGAGTTTGGCAAAAAAAGGTTTATTAAAATGATCTTATTTTGATAGAAAAAGATATACACATCGTGGGCATCTCGAAAACTAGATTAGCTAGAAAAATATAATATGATCGATATTTAAAGATCTTTTCATCTAAATAAAAGCCGCCATCTAAACTTTTTTGAAACATTACATGCTGTATAAGTATTTTTTTAAATAATGCAAACCTAAAAAGGTTCAAAATAATGACACATAGTCGGTATTTCTAGTGTTAAGATCATTCGGAACAGTCCCATATTTTTAAACATTGCAAGCATTTTTTTTTTAACGAATTGGAGAAAGTGCCAAATCGTAATTTATGTCTTATTAAATACTTTACTGGACGGCATAATGAGATGTATATTAAAGTAATAAATGACGAAATTTGAATTTAGTTTTGAAATTAATTTTTTTTTTTTTGCGACATTTTTTATTATCTCTTTTCACTTCGCAGTATTAAAACAGTTATATGGCATAATAAAAGACGACTTTATTCCCGGCTGTGGCCGAAGCATTCTTCTCACCTACCCCTCCTCCCACCTCCCCCAAAAGTATCTATAAAAAAAAATTAAATGTCAATACTCTACAAAATCAGCCGGGCGAGTCTTTCCTGAATTTTTATAAAATACATATGGAAATGTTTATCGTAGACTTGTTGCAATTTATGAATAATAAACAAAAAACCCGGAAATAAAAAGTCTTGCACCGTAGAAGTGCTCTTTAACGGATTTAGTCCATTTTCAGCAACAAATTATGCGCAAAAACTTCAATATTTTGGTCAAATTTGAAGCAGATATTTAATTTTTCCAGTCAGGAGAATATCTACCACCGAACTTATACAGACAGAGAGAGAAAGAGAGAGACGGACATGCTTAAATTGAAACAAGGTTTACCTTATAGAGACTCTATGCTTCGCTGTGGACATAGCGAACACAATGACAAAATGAACATACCTCCATTCTTGGATGGCGCGTACAAAAACAAGAAACACAACTAAATTGTTTCACCTTAAAGGGGAAAGTCTCTAAATTTATTACAATTAAAAAAAAAAATGTTTTCTTTCCCAAGCAAGCATTTTGTACTTTTTTGAAATATTTACTTTAAAGCTTGCGATTAAAAAACTTTACGCTCTATTACTTTATTTAAATATATTTTATAAATTTTAAACTGACATACATACATTGAAAATGTTACTTAACTTCAAACTTAAACAATTTTCCCCCAACAATATTTTTTCTGTCATTACGAAGTACGTGTCTATCTTTCAAAGGCAATTGTTTTTTTTTTTTTTTTGTTTGTTTTTTAATTCATTTTTTTATCTAAAAGTTCATTAAACTTCCGGTTCTTTCGTCTTCCTTCCCTTATATTTTCTTTCTTTATTTATAAAAAAAAATGGTTCACTTTCTAGTTGAATTGAAATTCATTCACGTTTACTTAACAATTATTTCTTTGGATCATTTTTTTATTCATCTCTTCATATTGCTTTACGTAATTGCTTTTTTTCTTCTTTCTTATTCTCTTTTCAGGTAAGTTTTGTGTAAATTTCTATAATAATTCTTTTTCGGATCGAAACCTCCCGTAACTCAATGGGATATCTTTTGGAAAGTTTAATGCGACAATTAGAAGAAATAGAAACGAAATAAGAAATAATTTTTGAATTACGAAAAGACAACGCATAAACGAGATCGATTAGAGAAAAAAAGATCGATTGTAAATTGATGTCATTGTTCAGTTCAAGTTTCCTTTGTAATAGAGCTTCGCTACATTAAGAAGGAGGAATTAAATTTCTGGTAAAAAGAAATATTTATACGGTAATTAGTATTCGTATTACAATGCTTTTCATAGCTTATCGCTTGTTTAAGTGAATCATGATAAAGTAAAAGTTCAAAATTACCAGGAGACAAACAAAGAAGGGTAAAAAAAAGACTAACCTACGAAACAAGCATCCTAAGGAAAGTTAATTAACAAAAAAATTTACAAAATGAAATGCGATAAGAGTAAAATTTATGTAGTTTTTCTCTTCAAGATTTATGTCAATCAGTTGTTGATCTTACATGGTAACGGTTAAGGGTGTACCTACTGACGTAAGAATATGCCTTCTAAGTAATAGTCTTTTCTAATGCTTCACTTGCCTGTTCATTTTCAGTGGTAGAAGTGAAAGCATATTATTATACTTATTGTGCAATATAGACACAATTAAGTTCCCGAGGTAGGATGACAACATAGCATCCTAAGGGAGTGTAGACAATGAACGTTTTGATGTAGACAATAACAATATGCTTTCCGAGGAGTGTAGGCAATAAAGTAGATAATGTTGCAATGTTTCTTGGGCGGTGTAGACAATGAAGGTTTTGGCGTAGACAATAACTCTGCGTTTTTTCGAGGGGTGTAGACAATAAAGAATTCGGCGTAAATAATGTTGCCGTTTTTCTTGGGCGGTGTAGACAATGAATATTTTGGCTTAGACAATAACGCTACGTTTTTCAAAGAGTGTAGACAATAAAGAATTCGGCGTAGATAATGTTCCAATGTTTTTTGGGCGGTATAGACAATGAAAGTTTTGGCGTAGATAATAATGCTATGTTTTTCGATGGGTGTAGACAATGAAGAATTTGGTGTAGATAATGTCGCTATGCTTGTCGAACGGTGCAGGCAACGAAAGTCTTGGTGTAGACAATAGCCCTATTATCAATATTTGCAATCAAATTAGAAATTAATAATCAACAAACGTTTCCAGTGTTACGTATTGTATAATTATTAATTGATTAGAAATGTGTATAACCTGTTACCTGTTACCTACTACTTTAAAACTCATCTTATAAATATCATAAAGAAATTAATATTTCCTATCACTTTTATAACAAAGGCAATAAAGAATAACAAAAAGAAAAATATTTTTCTATTTATAGTGCTATGTAAATCAAACAAAGACCTATACGCGCTACAAAGCTACATAATAATATAAAGCAATTATAAAAGTAATAGCTTCAACAGCTCACTACTGGAATAAAGTTGTCGTTGCATAAAACAGCGAACAAAGAAAAACTTTTGCCGCGAAAACCAAAAAAGAACAGCAGGCTAGTATTAAATGAATGAATTGTGAACAGAGTTTCGAGCATTTGTATAAACTAATGTGTTCGTTCTTTGAATATGTTTAGTATGAAGCATATTGTGTATACGAACTTAACTTCGTTATCTGAAGTTAAGCATAAAATTTAAATGAATTTTTAGTATAAATGTTTATGATACGCTTCTTATATAAAATGCTCTTTCTACTACTCTATTGCAAAAAAAAAAAAAAAGAAATTTAAACATAAATGCAAAGAAGAAAACTTGAACCTATTGTACGTAGAAAGCTAAACTACAAGGAATCCTTTATTTGCATTAGAAAAACGTATATGTTTTTGTTTTATATTTATTTCTCTTCCTTTTAACTAAAGTTTGCAAAACCATATGCAAAAGTGCATTAAATAGAAACGGATTGTTTTTCTTCTTCTGTTCAACTTTACTATGCTATTATAGGTTCCACGTTATGACTCAATTAAGAGAATGTGTCTCATTTCTTCTAACATTTTTCATTACTTTTTTTGAGTTCATTATATAAAACAATGGAAGCATAAAACTGTTCTATACTTTATATTTTATCTGGTCTAGAGTTTTATTTATGTTTTAATAGGTTTTTTCCTTCCATTAAAGCTGGCAGTAATTTGAAAGTTTATTAACACTAAAAACAAAGACAAGACAAACGTTGTCCATTATTAGTAAAAAACACAAAACATTATCGCTAAAGAAGAGATCTTTCAAACAAAAATATTTTAATTAATTGCCTTATAAACCATTTTCTCTTCTATTATAATTTCCGTAAAGTTAAATAGAAATTGTCTTTAAAAGCACTTAACTCTAATATAATTTAAAGAATTAAGTGTTTGTTACTGTTGAACATCCTTTTTTTTTAGACATCCATCTAAAGGCAGAGCTTAAGGGGTTAATGCGTTATTCAGGCGAATAAGTTTTTTTTAAAAAGTATTATATTTATGCTAATGTTTGTTAAACTTAATCATTTTATTTTCCTCGATTAGAGCTGCACAACAGACATCCGCTTCGGGGAACGCTTGTTTTTTTTTTAAATCAAAACTTTTGAAATGCAACTGATAACTTTTCTGTTTTGCATTGAGATTCTCATGTAAATGTAAAATAAAATTTAGTATTTGAGTATTTTTCAGTTTTTGTTTAGTTTTAACAGTACACTCAATTATTTGCATTTACTTGTACGCCTTTATTGTGTAACGAATATTTTTTCACTTGGATGATTTACGGCAAATTTTATTCTTTTTTTTTTTCTTAACCCATGGACAGAAGAGAGGGTAGTAATTTTACGATATCGCTTGTATTATTCAAAAATAGCTTTATTATAATATAACCACCATACATCCAAGGATGGGGGGACGTATTTATTTTGTCTTTTTGTTTGTAACATTCAGAATGAAGCTTTTTAGAGATGGCCCGACCCTATAAATTAAATATATTTTTAATTAACAATAAATTTTCGATTGATCTCTCTGTCTGACCGTCCATATAAGATCTTTAGTAGGCGTTCTTTCGGTCACTAACATCAAGATATTGTTTTCAAATTTGTAAAAGCATTGCAGGTTCTTCCTTGTAGGTTGGTATTAACAATGGGTCAAATTGATCGAAGACCAAGCCCGCGATACGATATAAACCGAGAATAGTGCTGTATTCACAAGCGAACAAAGAATTTGTTTTTAGCTGACTGCTCCTAAACTGCAAAATATACAGATACTTAAATTTCTTCTTAAATCGTACGAATGCTTGTTGTAGTATCAGTATAAAAAAGTAGAACAAATCGGCCACGCCCATTCAACATTGTTTATTTCTATCAGAATTTGTGTAATACTTATAAGGAAACTTTTTAAACTCCATTGAATAGTTGTATTCCAAATCACTATTAAATTCGGAATGCTTCTAGAGATATCTGTTCCCCCCGTGTTTCTCTCCTTTTCTGTACAATATCTCTGGTAAATATTCTCTATAATCTTTGTATTCTATTCTCTATAAAAATAACAAATAATCAGCCAAGCCTATCCGACATTGTCAAGTATCGGAATTTATTTTTATTCGAGTTTTTTATTTTTTTTAAGATGAGACTGCTAGATTCGGTTACAACCAAATATAATTCTCTTTTTTTGTGTATAAAATATTTTTTTATGTTTTTAAGTTATTATTAAATTTGTTGTTAATTAATTTCATTACAATTACAATACATTTATTGCAATTTTTAAATCTAACTAACTGATCAAACTCATTTATAGGAGCATACAAGTGCCAACTTTTTTCGTGCCATTGACAATTTCAATGGATTGTTTGGATGAATAAATCGTTTCAAAATCTTATCTTAATCATATAGTTGGTGCTTTTAAGTATATTTGCTGACTATTTGCAAAAAATATATATTTTGTCTCAATAGTGTGGGCATAATAAGAGTATTCGCTTGTGAAATTATTTATATTAGACTTTAGATGAATCTCCGCTATATATTATAGGTTTCAATCCTTTCTTTCTGTTAGGAATAAATTCGTAACCTTCTCATAAGTATTTTCATGCCGTTTGAAATGCCTGGTTAAATAGTTGCATCAAGTAATTGAACCATATCTGCTATACAAGTTTATAATGTATCACGAAATTTTGTAAAACTTAATTTATATTCATCTACTAAAAATATCGTTTTGCATGATATCAGTCCAAAGTTCCTAAATTCCACGACACAATATTTGTATAATTTATATAAATTCTTTCGAACAAATCAAATAGTTTTCCAACCATAGAAGAATGTGTGGAGATAACTAGAAGAGATTTTCCGATTAATTCGAAGGAAACATCAAGAATAGACACAGTGAACCATCTCACGTCGCGACGCGATGCAGGTCATGCGAATTATAGATATTGTATTCTATATATATTAGGTGATTTGTCAGTTAGGTAATTTATATTACGAACTGCTTCAGGCCAACTGTATCGTCACTTGAAAACATTACCCATAAATGTTCGTATTTAGTCCGTCCGCCAAAGTGAGACGATATACAAGAAGACATTACACAATTATGTTCAGCAGAACTAGGGTGGTCGCAAAATCATTCAGAAAATGTTAGCAAAAATGAAGTAGAATTTCTCGCCTTTGTTGACCTTTTCGTCAGATATTGCTGCTTCTGATTATCAATTGTTTCAAGCGATGACTATCTGAGTCGTGCCTCTACTGCGCCTTCGACGATGCGTGAATAGGTTTTCAAAAAGCTTGGCATTTTTTGACCACGGAATTCATAGTCTCTAACGAAGACTGGACAAGTAACAGCTAAATGTGGACAACAAATAGTTTATTTTTGCTAAAATATCCTTTAAAATACATGGAAATGCAAAACGGAAACGCAAACAAAATATATAACCTATCCGCTTCCAAGTGTGCTGATTATAATCCGTCTTTTTTTTTGACGTTTAAAAAGATAGATAGATAAAGGAAAGCAGTTCGTCTCGAAAGTTAAATTCAAGTCAATCGTTGCGGCGACTTCTATTCTGAACAAACCACATCGAAACATCAGACGGGCTGAAAAGTGCGTAGGTTAACATAGAAAAATCCTTTTTTTTTTTTGATATAATTTGATTTTATTACTCAATATAGTTGACTTCGAGCGCGATACAATGATTATAGAGGTCATGCAATTTTTCGATACCATTTTTATGGTACGATTTGTCGTTAGCTTCAAAATAGGCTTTAGTTTCACTCGGCTGACTGTCGATTGAACTCCGGTGTGAAATGATGGAGCCATGTTTCATCCATTTTCAAATCTCGACACAAATATTTGGGTTTATTAGGATTGAATAGCTCCAAACACTGCTTAGAATCATCAATACATTTTTGTTTTTGATAGATTGTGAGCTCGCGCGGCACCCACTTTGAACAGAGCTTTCGCATATCCAAATATTCATTCACGATATATCCAACAAGTTCCTTTCACATCTTTAGGGTCTCAGCTATCTCAATCAACTTCACGTTACGGTTATCCGAAATTATTTTGTGGATTTTTTTGATATTTTCGTCGGTAAGAGCCACTTTGGGAAGTCCACTGCGTGCATCGTCCTTAGTGCTCGTTTCACCTCGTTTAAATTTAGCAAACCATTTCTCTACGGTTGATTTTCCTGGTGCAAAGTTCGAATAATGTTTATCAAGCCATGCCCTGGCTTCAATAGTATTTTTCCCTCTTAAAAAGCAGTGCTGTTAATAACGCACGAAATTCTTTTTTATTCATTTTTTCGAACTAACAAAAGTTGCTTCACTAAAAATACTATAACTCACATGCTAATAGCGCAACAGCTGACAAATTTATACACGTGTCTTTTGAAGGTCAGAGCTAACTAAAAATCATATGGATTTAATACTAGTAACGCTATCTATGTATCAGCCCACCTGTTAAAACTACCAGTGCATCAAAGAGCTCAGAAGTTTCATGGTCTCGTCAATTTCTTCACATTTCTTTAGGCGAGCGGCGACTGTCATTTTCACAATACTTAACTTTCTTTACCTTGAAATTGAATATTTTTAATTTAGATGAGTGACATGTAAAAGATCCGCGTAATCGAATGTTAATCAAGCACGTAGAAATTTTAAGTTTGAAACCATAACTGAGATATCACTAAACAATGACGTTAACATTTGTTTCTTAATTTGTGAAAATTTTTCTTTCTCTTGAATAAAAAACATAACGTTGTGTCTTATTTATGCTTCATCACAATTGAACAATGTTTGCATACAAAATGTCTGAAATGATTGGCAACTTTTGTACAAGTGACTTGGAAGCATGACAAAAAGAAAGCGTTACATTTCGACTTAAAAGATCAAAGTCCTTAAATTATTTTTAAATTTATTAATTGTACAAATTTTAAAAGAGCATTAGATTTCATCATGAAAATATGTCAGACTATTCAGGCGCGCAATCTTATGATTATTGAAAAATGAAAAAGAAAATCAATGAAACGGATCAATAGTTTTATACGGATATTAAATATCATGAATGATGGATGATTTTTTTTTTTTTTTCAAAGAACCGCGATATATAGAATTTAAAGACGAAAAAATCACTAACAAAAAATAAATATTGAATTTATAATCAGTAAATAATTTAAAATCTGAATGGAACTCCTAAGACTCCCATCGATATGATGAACTATTAAAGCAAAAGAAAAAACAAAAAAAAAGCGCCTATTAAACGCATATTAAAAATTATTTTTGGCTACACTCGAGAAGTATATGTTGATTTATAATCGATTATCTGTCTAGCAAAAAAAGTAAAAAGTAAATTTAGGAAAATTAATGAATTTTGATTTAAACGCAAAAGTGATATTTTTTTTTTTTTTTAAAGTTCTCTTTTGTTTGTTTGTTGTTGGTCATTAGCAATTAAAATTCTCACTTTTGCATAAATTTTTCTTTCCGCAAGAATGTGCACTCTTGACATTGAAAAGTTTAAATTAAGAAAAAAGCAATTTATCTTCATAAAATTTTATTTCACAAATAATTATTGCACTCAGTAGTCTTTCAAAATATTTAAAAATAAACCACAAAAAAAAAAAGAAAGAAAAATAGATGCACCTTTCAGTTCTTTTTCTATTATAAAAAAACGAAGGATGCATTGCAGCAAATTCGTAGCAGCAATTGGGTAAATCTCTGTAGTTAATGACTTGAGTGATTTCCGTAAATATCCCGAAAATTGGAGGCAAGCAGAGTTTTGATTTGATAGTTAAAAGCTTCATTTGGCCCGATGAAAATAAAAAGCAGATTAGAAAACAAAATCTGATCAACAAAATATCTGAAATCATTTATTCTTTAACGTTGTAAGAATGGAAGCTTCACTCTACCATGCAATAAATAATCGATTGTAATCAAAATTAATCGGAAGGAGTAATGTTCATTGATAACAGTAGCGAGGGCAACGCATTCCAGCTTTCCAGTATTCCACTAAAGTATTCTGGTCGTGTTTTGCTGCATAAATTCGAAATTCATTGTGCCGAAAACCCATGGTATCATGATTTTTGATATACTGTTTCAATTTTTGATACCAACGTCATCAGTTACCGTTGGTGGCGTTCCCCAATGGTAGTTCCATTTAGTTAGAAGAAATCGTAATACATCCTATCCGCTTAACTGTCCAAAATGAAACTGTAATATGTCCTATCCGCTTAACTGTCTAAAATATTCAATTTTATAGTTCACGTTAATGGTTCGCCTAGACCACATTATAATTATTTGTGCTTTGGATATCCTAACATATCGTTCATCGCTTGTAAAAATTTAGCGGCACTATCTTTAGAGTTAAATAGAAAAATTAGAAATTAGAACAGAAAATTATCGAATGACGCACAAAATAATATTTTCATATGAAAGAAGATTACGCAGATTACATAATACAAGATACAAGGTTATAATTTTAATAGATGATCAGATTTTACTTCTAACAATTTCAATAAAACCTTCGTGTGAGGCCACTAAACGGCTGAAGCTTATTTGTGTCCCTAATATACAGTTTAGCAAAATTTGCATTTTTTTCATGTCAACCGGAACCTTAATTATTTGCATTGATTATCATTTCTTAAGATCTGCGAAGAGAGGAAGAAAAGTTAACAAGAAGAAAACTGGAGGGTCATCATGTAACTTATATCAGTTTTAAAAATTATTAGTAGCCTTTTGAAATGTGATTCGCGTTAGTCTCGTTCATTAGCATCATGTAAAAGTATCGCTAACTTTCCAATAGAGTACGTAAAAATTTTCCAATATAATGAGAGAGTTGCAAAAAATGAGAGATAAATTGACGTTCGTTAGTTTTTGTATAAACCACAACATCCATATGGTAAAAAATGTTAAGCATGCAAAATGAAATGAGAAATAAATTTCACAAAATTTTAATTAGCAAATTTCTACCTTAAATAAATTTCTTATTTTTTTGATATATAAATATATTTTATATATTATTATTATATAAACATATTATGCAAAAGAAAATGCCAAATTTTAATTGCAAAAGTTGAACAATATATTTAGGTTTGTTTATGTTTCCTTTCACAGCTGTTTTTTTTTCTTACAAATACAATTTTGCAAAAATTTGTAGAAATAATTTTTATTGAGTGATTTACACTCAATACTAATGCAATTTTATGCTAATCGACACCTACTTAGATGTCGCCGGATTTGACGTAACAAGAGAAAGCAAAAGGTTTATTATCGCCAGTTAAATTTGCTTACATGATGCTATAATATCGGTTTCTAAGCGATATTGCGTGAAAGCCAATAGCAAAAATGTTACATGATAACCCATGTACAATGAGTACAATGAAGAACATATTTCTGAGCTCAGTAAAATGTGGTACAATGAAGTACTTTCGGACGCCCTAAACGGTTAAATCGAGAACATAGAAAATTCAAACGAAGCTCTAATGGGTAGAAACAAAAATCTATTACTCTGCTCTTGTCCTTTAAAAGTGTTAGCAATAAAAAAAAAATTTCTTTTCAATAAAATGTAATTTTTTCATTATACAATAGTTTCACTTCCGTAAATATGATTTTCTTTGTTTTTTTTTTCTTGCGAAATATTTCATAAAAATATTCTTCTTTATATGGTTTTAAAAGTTTTTTTTTTTTTCATTTGATTAAAATGTAACGTTCGCTCTGTATTCATGAGTATGATTTCTCTCTTATTAACTTTAATTACTACATATATACATATATATATATAATATATATATATATATATATATATATAATATTTTATTTTACATTTTCATAGGTTATATGTACTGTGTGAGCCGCAATTACACATTGCGGTTATTGACAGTAGTTGGTGATAGCATCTCAGGTGTTTAATAGGCAGTTGCTGTTTGCACTCTGTCTCCTTTTCGGTTTCAATACATTTATGGCTTTGTTTCATTATTTTAATTTCACTTCAGGTTTCATTGACATTTTTTTTTTCATCTCCAAATCTATGTGTTTATAGTAAAGAAAGTAACATTTGTTTCTTCTGTTTGCACGGAACTCATGACAATGAAAATTTGAAAAATTAATGATTTATTTATAGACATTGGTATCAATTAAACCGCAGCCAGTTTAGCTGAAAGAGCTGGTCTAGTTATTTAGGTATTTCTTTTTTCTTTTTTTTTTTTTTTTGCAGACCGTAGGAACTCGTTATATATCCATTCAAAGAAGATGGGATGTGTTAAATTTGTCCTGCATTTTGTAACATTTCGAAATAATTGTCAGGAGCATCGAAAAGTGTTGTTATGAAAATCGTATTATAATAAAAGCAAGTCTGCACGGATACGGGCGAGGGGGAAAAGGAAATTTCCTAAAATGTTTCGGCAACAATAAAAGCAAAAAGCAAAAGATTCGCAAATCCCTTAATTCTCCTAATAATAAAATAAAGGCGCTTTATTGGGGATTAATGAAAATATTGACCAAAACTCTCAGGAAATCTAACAAGTTAACAGAATGTTCGCGACTTTTAATAAAATTATAAAGAGAATTCGCTGGAGAGAGAGAGAGGAAGAATGAGTTGAATCTTGACATTCGAAAAAAAAAATTGAAAACCAGCTTTAGATTAAAAATTATTTCTTGTAAATAATTCTTCTAGAATTCCAAATAAAGTCTATGCTATTCATAGTCCAGTGATAAGTACCTTATCTGAGGATGAGAAGATAGATCAAGAAACGACGAAATATCTGATGTTTTTCTAATAACACGTTTAGAATACGCTTCAATTGTAAGAAATGGAATTTTCCTATCCGGAATAATTCCTTATTCCCATTTATTGTTATGTGCTCGTTCAAGCCCATCCTCCACGAAAATCAAACATCCCTCTCTTTAATTCAACCTTTTGATTTTAACCGGCATTATTCTATTTATTACTTAATCATACTACAATAATCCAGATTCTGTTCAGTTATCCACTTGTGTCGTCTAAACTACTTTTACATGCCTCCTCGCCCCGTCCCCTACTCAGATGATCTCGGACACTAAGAAAAATAAACGTATTATCTCTATGATAGTCTCTTATAAAAAGAGAAAAGAATGTCCTGTCCTTGTTCTGTCTGATTTTCTGTCTCGTCAGACTGATGTTACCAGTCAACCAAAGAGTGTCCTCACATCCCGACTTATTCACAAATACTACAGTATATCGTTCTCAGACAGTAAATGTACACGTGCACCGTAACTCTAACGATAAGAAAATATAAAGTAGGGCCTAATGGGCCAAAACAAGTACCTATCTTTGGTCCTCACACGGTGCATTTCCATTTGGTCCTCACACAGTGCATTTTCATTTGGTCCCCACACAGTGCATTTCCATTTGGTCGTCCTACTTTGGTCCTCACACAGTGCCTTTCCATTTGGTCCTCACACAGTGCATTTCTATTTGGTCGTCCGACTTTGGTCCTCACACAGTGCACCTTCATTTGGTCGCCACAAAGTGCATTTCCATTTGGTCCTCCGACTTTGGTCCTAATACAGTGCATTTCCATTTGGTTCTCACACTGCATTCTCATTTGGTCCTTTGACTTTGGTTCTCAAGTAGTGCATTTCCAATTTTTATACTTTAATAACACAAATTGCTTATTGAACCAATTTGATAAAAGTTCGATGAGGGTAAAGAGGCAAAACTTGACTTTTGATACTTGATAGTTGGGCAGTTACTACTTTTAATCAAATGTCTTAAATATCTTTAAACGCGTTTATCGTAACGTGTAAGGGGTTACTTTCTTCTAATATTAGAACGTCTTTCACACAAATACTGTTTGTCAATACAGTAAATTAACTTTTTTTTTTGCCAGATTTTAAACTTGATTATATCTACAGTTAGTACGAAATAAGATGAAGTAGAAAAACATCAATTAGCTACGCTACGCGTATCAAAAAAAAAATCAATTGTTGCTTTTAAAATTTTTGAGGAATCGTTTGTAAACTTTTGTTTAAGGAAACGACTAAAACTAGATATTGAGATTTGTTTAAGTTTTTTCCCCGAAATGCCGATCCCCTGCATTCGTAGGGATGCAAAAAAAATAATAACAGGAGTATCCTTTATAAGGCCCCAATAAAAAGGAAACACAGTGTAATAGCTTAAAAAAGCGTTTTAACTTTTTTTTGTTATTTAGATTGTTGTTTATTTTCTCACCTTATAACGATAAGGTCATTATAGTCATGCAAGCAATCATGTGTTGTATTGTGGTTGTCATGTTAAATGCTATGTATGATGCGACGTTCGATGATATATACGCATCACAACACAATCACACCAATAACAACAAACATCTCTGTAGTCTTCCCCGAGAGTAATGTGAGAATCACGTTTTATATATGTGAATGCATAAGAAATTTTTATTAGTAAATTAACCATGAACTCAATTTAAAATTATACAACACAGAAATATGTTCGCAATTTATGGATAATTGTCAGAAATTCTAATATGAAAAATACAGAAATATGTTGCAATGTTTGTTTATCGTGTAAATAAACTAAATCATACTATACGTATATATATATACATGAATAGATATGTATATATATATACATATATTCGTACAAGTGAAAGATGCAATAATTCATATACGATTCCTTCAACAAATCTTTACTTTACTTTATTATTTATTTCACCGCCTAATATGCAGTCACGTTTTCTTTCGTAAGGAAAATACCTTAGATTATAGTATAATTACCTGTAATTTTATTTTGAAAAAAAAAAAAAAAACATCTTTTGCGGCTTCAAGAACATACATAAATAAAAATTTCTCCATTTCCCGGCATCATCCTCATAAAACATAAAACAAAATTTGCAAACATAAATGTGTTGTTTGTTATACAACTTTTTTGTAGTTTATCAGTACAAGAAATCTTAAAGTAAGAAAAAACTGGTTTCTCTCTCTTTTGGTTATATATGCATGGCTTTCATTTGGGGAAGTATAACGTTATCTGGTTTGAGTGACTGACTCTACACCTCCATAAGTTACACATATGCTACTCTAAAGTGTTTTTCTCTCTCTCTCTCTCTCTCTTCCGTTTTTAATGGATTAAAGAGATTCTTAAATTTTTTGGTTGTGTTTTAGAGTTAATTGAATTTAAGAATTAAGTAACACAAGGCAATGGTTACATCCACTGAAAAACATCAGGTAAAGAGTTGAGATTTTAATTATATCTGAATTAGAATTTTAAATATTATTCATATATATGACTATTTTGGTTTACGCAAATGCATATTCTCGTACCACTGATAACAATATTCAATAAATTTGAAATAAAACGAAAAAAAATATCTTTCAAATTTACTCACAGATATGAAACTAGACCAAAAAAGTCACGCCCTTCTTTACTCCCGCATTTAGTTTAGTATAGTTTAGTTTATTATTAATCATAATAATAATAGCAAACGTTACTATAATAATTAAAATTTTAATGCCAATGAGACGATTACATAGTCTCTTACGACACGATTGAAAACAATAAAATAAAGTAATTATGATAACTAAATAAATGTGGTCCAGCATGGATGTAGCTATACATTACAAAAACAGCCAACCTAAACGACCTCGGGCTTACGACCATCTTAATAGCAGGTGGCAACGTATTCCACAACTTTACCGCACTAATAAATAATAGTTTTGATGATAACAAGTACTTATGATCAGATAAGATTAGATTCATTTTCCGTTCCGATTTAGCGAACCGAATTTTCTCATATAAATAACCTGGTGTTTGAGTGTGAATTAGCTTATGAAGGAAAACTAAATTTTCGTTGTTAAAGTACGTTCGAGGATCAGAGTTCAAGATGTTCACCGAAAACTGAGATATCCTATCATATTTTCACTTGTTATAAACATATCTAGAACACTTATTAACCACCTTGTCTTGCATNCGAGGATCAGAGTTCAAGATGTTCACCGAAAACTGAGATATCCTATCATATTTTCACTTGTTATAAACATATCTAGAACACTTATTAACCACCTTGTCTTGCATTCTTTTTTTTGCTGGAAACATAATCAAGTTTCCCATATATGTTAACTCCATAAGATATATAAGCGGCACAACTAACCATTTAACCAGTCGCAGAGTTCAGTGAGCGCGGGGACATAGGACGAAGAGAGCAAATCAAATTGGAAAGTGAATTAGGTCAAGCTGTGTCAGAGTAAATTTGTACGAAAACTTATAAATAAAGTTCTGTCATTGAAGTTTTAGAAAATTTCTCCTTTTTGGGCGAGAAGCGTCCCTTATTTATATGGTATACATTTAGCACAGATTCGCAGCGCGTGAGTGTTACTGTTTTTCCTATCTCGATTTTATTGTAAATAAGTGCACTTGAATTCTCTTGAAAATCTAATATTAGTTTAATGTTTTTGTCGCGCTCCTATTTCAAGTGTAAAATCAATTCGATATAGAATTGCTTTAGTTCTGTATAAATTGTGTAAAGTGATGCCAAGTTTTTGCCTTATGGATAAAAACAGTAATGCTAATGGTAAACAAAGAACATGTGTTTATACTATGAAAGAAAAGAAAGAGAAATTTATGAAAGATATTAAAAAATTTATGGAAAGAAATCTACAGAATAAGACAAAGAAAAAGAGAAACTTGCTTTACCAAAAGAAAAGTGTAAATAAAAAAATAAGATAATAAATTGATTGATTAAACAATTGGTTGAATTGATAAATTATATAGTGAATTTAATATTTTTTCTTTTTCTTAGCAAAAATAGAATTTTTTTAACATTTATTTTGAAGCTAAGGAAATAATATGTTTTGTGAAAGTGAAGCCAAGTTTGAATGTTAATTTTATAAAAGTTCTATAGAGCGAGTGCCTTTAAAAGCTCTTTATACACTTTCTTTATTCAACGTCTATATAGGGTGCAACAAAACCGCCACTGTTAACTTAGTTAAAATAGTTGTGTTGTCGCAGGTCTTTATCAGTTTTTGTTTTCAAAAATATATTTAATATATTTAGTGGGGGCTTTTGATTTTTATTTTCGTAGCGGCTTAAATAGTATTTTGCTCTCATTAACACTCTTATTACAATTTGAATAGGTTTTCAAAATCATTGAAAAGCATTTATATTTAATTTTTTTTTTCTTTTTTTTTTGCAATACTTCCATACGAGTTGTTTACCTTCATGTGAATGTCATCAAACAATAAAGTTTTTCATAATACGTAAACGCATTTGACATTTGTGAAGTTACCAGAAAACCCCTTAATAAGTTTGAATAAGAATTTTATTAAATATTAACATAAACTTGAAAAAAATTCATTATAATATTCAATGTCAAATCAGAAATAATGTGCAATACTTGAGTCATTCCTCGATGTGCATAAGATAAGCTTGTGAAACTCTTATATAATTCGTCAAGTATTTATCAATCCTATAGAACGATAACTTTAAAAAAAGCAAAAACTATTCCATGACTAATTTTTTATGGTTTTTTTTCTTACTTTTTTTTTTAAATTTAAAATAAAGAAAATTTATTAATAACGTTATTATAGAGAAAAGAGGAAAAGAAAAACGAGCAACTTTTGTTAAAGGTTTTTTTACAGATTGTTTTCTAGCGTATACGATTAATTTTACTTACTTCGTTTATATTTTATTTATTCTTTTTTTATGTGTAATCAATAATATTTTTATAAATGTTTACTGGGTTGCATTTTAAAACACTTAATTTTCTACTGAGTCACGTTTATTTTGAACGTGCTCGCTCCTCCAGAGAGAGAGAGAGAGCGACAACGACAACCATAAATAAATATATGCCAGAGTATTATAACATTAAGACCCTTGCTGCTATGCTGATGCCTGCTTTTTTCAAGCAGGCAAAAAACGTTCTTTAACATTTTGAAACCAAAGCAAACAGTTTCCAGTTTTAAAGTAAACATCGTAAACATAAATGACGATATTTACCTTTGAAATTCATCTATAGCTGTAATGTCCACTGCATTTGTGCAGCGTTAATAATATCAAAATATAAAGTTACTCTCTTACTTTACTCTTCACTCTTAAAGTCTTTGCCGTTTTGTTTTGCTTTTTTTTTTTTTTTTTTTTTTTTTTTTTTTCTTTTTTTCTTTTTAGTTTAGTTTTAGTTTTCTACTATCGTTGACCGTATCACCCTTCCTTTGAGTGTTCTGTTGTTTCATTTTTTCAGATTATTTCTTGTGTTTTTCATGTACTCTCAAGTCTTTGAAAGTGTTTATTGTAAATAACAAAAAAGTTGAGTAAAACAATCGTCGTCGTCCAGGCAGGCAAAAACAACAAGCGACGAACGATCGACTAACTGACACGTTCATGAACCTTGATAGTCTGTCGAAGCATATATACCGTTTGAATACGGCATCATATTCTCTGATTTACTCGCATTCGTTTCGTGGCTCCAGCGTAAATTAAGTTCAGTTCAAGTTTACCGCATTCTAGTCTGAAAAAACAAACAAACAAAAAAAGAAGAAGAAAGAGTCTTTAAAGGCATATATATATATCCGGGATTAGTTAGTTGTTGAGCTGCAGCCGCACAACACAAATCATTTGAACTTTTTGAGCTCTAGTTAAATTTGTAAATTTGTTTGTAGGTTAGGGTGTGGAGGAGGTGGTGGTAGTTTTTAATTTTTTTTCAACACAAATTTTTTCGTATAACCTTTTTTAAGGGGTTTTTGTTTGAGGTCATAAAATAAAATGGTAAGCTTAAGGGTACGAGCTCTATAAATGTGTTTCACAACTATTTTTCATTCCGTCTTGTACTCATAAAGACATAATTGGATTTTATACAAAAAAAAAAAAGATATTGATTTTCAATTTGATTTTTTGTTTTTTTTTTTTTTTCACTACATTTCTTTTGATAAATATCTTGAAACAGTTATTATGTTTCTTAAGTAAGTGAGAGCTTCAGTTGACCTTTTGGTTGTGAAAGTGTTCAGTCATATTTTCTTGTCTTGAAAGCCTTTGTGGTACAATAAAAAAACTCAGACTTAAAACGAAATATATTTTTTAACGCAATAAAAACGGAACTGTGTCATGGATCGGCAGTGTAGAAGATCGCCACATTTCTCAAACGATATACTGGAATTTCAAAGAATTAAATTAAGACCAGTGCCCGAAATGAAACATAAAGTCCCTCAGTTACCATTTAATTTATCTCTAAGAAAAGTAAGCATTTATTTATTGAAAACACGCAAATCTGTTGAGATTGCGATGGTTTTAAATAGAAATAATTACTTTTAATTACGTTTACTTGCTGTTTCAAAGCTTTCATATTTTTTTGCTAAATTCTTTTTTTTTTTTTTAATAGACTTCATCAACAACAAAAACTTCAAGCTTAAACGCACCAGCAAAATTGTACGGCAAGGATTTAAGCGAATATGATGAAGTTGATGTTGATGCCTTGTTGGCTCAACTATCGCCCGAGGAAATCAACATTTTAGCAAAAGAAGTTGATCCGGACGTAAGTTACGAAAAATTCAGTTTTCACACATAAGATAGCGCGTAAGATACGTATATATAAGTTATTATATATGTGTGATTGATGCCTTTGGATCTACATCTTTTTGTATAGCCGTCGTGGATAGCTTAGCCATTCGTGGCTATGAAAACTTAAAAATTTAAATTAATCGATTTATATTTCCGATAAAAGAGTCACTATCAAAGATTATGACGTAATACATATCTGATCCCACGTTTTTTTTTTGTTTTTTAAAACTATCGCGAAGGGGATATCCCCTGATATCGTGTAGCACGAAAAAGGTCAGAAACAAATGGAGGAGGAAAGAAAAGAGAAAAAAGGCAGTGTCCGAAGTCTGCGAGATATATGCCCGATCGGTCAGTGTTGTGACTTTACTGACAAAGCATTCTCTAAAGCTTCTGCAAGATTCCAAACCAGTTGTACTTAAAGTATGGTTTATTGGAAAATGAACCCCGGGTATGCCGACTTTATAAGTCGCGCATCTTAATTACTTGGCTACGATGTGATAGCCTATTTGATATTACCGGGAAGTTGGTGTGTTAAGAATGGTTCAAAAATAGTTGAAATCTATACAAAAGGATTTACTTACTGCAGGGACACAGTGTCTTTGTAAAATGGCTAATCGAATTTCTTTTTAATGTAGGATAACTTTTTGCCACCCGATCAACGATGCAGTTATGAATGCACTAAAAGTCCAACTGGTCCTTTGGATCGTAAAAAGCTTATTGAACATATTAATAAGCAAGCTTTAGAAACACCGGATCAACCGGAATTCGAACCCTATGTTAAGGGTACGATAAGGGGTAAAAAATGGATACCGCCACCACGTGATCAACGTGCCTTGGAGGTGGAAGAACAAATTGCTATTGATATGGGCGATGAATATGAGCAGGCCTTAAGTCATGCCACTCAAGAAGAGATCATAGATTTGGCAGCAATATTAGGTTTCCACTCCATGATGAATCAAGATCAATATCATGCTTCGTTGTTAAATAAAGGACAACCTGTTGGCTTAGGTTGGGATGGTATAACCAAATCAACGCAGCAGAAAATTTATCCTATGGATCCACCAAACAATACAGATGTAGATGAGTCAATTAAGCGTGTCCAAGAAGATGATCCTAAATTAATTGAACTAAATTTCAATAATATTAAGGTGAGCTGTTAAAAATACAATCTCAAGAGTTTTAATCTCATCCTAAATGATTACATTTTTAGAATATTTCTGATGAGAAATTTGAACAATTATTTGAAGTACTGCCTAAAAATGAACATTTGGAAGTCTTATCATTAACAAATGTTGGACTTACTGATAAGACAGCTATATTATTGGCAGAAGCCATTGAGAAAAGCAAAACCCTTAGAGTATTAAATGTTGAAACAAATTTTATAAGTCCGCCTGTGGTAGTTAAATTAGTTAAAGCCCTGCTAAAATGTCGCACCATTGAGGAATTCCGAGCTTCTAATCAGGTGACTAAAAAAAGGATTTGTTTTTTTTTTTTGAAAATTTTCGTTTTCATGCAATTTCTTTTCTCTTTTTTACGCGCAACAGAGATCGGCAGTTTTAGGAAACAAAATTGAAATGGAAATTACCGACTTGGTGGAAAAGAACACTTCACTGCTTAGACTGGGTCTACATCTGGAATTCAACGATGCCCGTCATAGAGTCGCTGCCCATTTGCAACGTAACATCGATAGAAGTGAGTACTCAACTCCCGACCGGTAGCATTTTCTTTATAACTTGGTTCTCTTTCTTACGAAGTCACTTAATAATACGGCCTCTCAAGGGTTGCTTTGTAAACACCGTTGGTCTTTAAATGTCCCTTCCCATTTTTCCTTTATAGGGGTAGACTTTAGGATATTTTTCTTCTTGTTTTTTTTTTTTTTTTTTTTTTTTTAATTTTGGGTTATTATATCTCCATTACGATGCTGTAAAATTTAGGTGAAAATAATGCAGAAAGTGCCGGTCATTCTGTCAAGTCATCATCATTATTGCTATCAAAAGCATCATTAAATTTCGCTGAGAAACGACCAAAAGCAAAAAACCTGAACGAAGACCTGAAATATTACGAAAAAGAAAAATGTGTAAATAAATCATCATCATCACGATCATCTGATGTGAAACTCACGTCATCTACAGATGCTATTGATGTTATGGTTAAAAACGCTGACTTGGATAATAATATCACATCCAACACAATCAGATCATCATTGCTAGGCGTTGCCCTAAACATTGACAATATCAACAGCAATCATATGATTCAAGCCGAACCATGCTCATTACCATCTGAAAATCTTACCAGCGGCATAAAAAATACTAAGGAATTTGATGAAAAGGAAATTTAAAGGATTGAGGATCAAATACGTTTTGGTGTCAAAATTTTCATTTATTTATCTCTAAAAAAAAAAAAAATTAATTTTTTCGCTTTCATAACCATTCTTCAACACAAAGGTAATATTCTTCCATTATCATAAATTCACCCTTGGACTATTCGACGTTCAGTTTTCATGTTGTCATCCGATCTTATATACGAACGAATTGTTTGTGTAATCGTTCATAGCTTTTCGTCATCGTTTAACGTCT